>PISX010000541.1:0-269087 GCA_004024625.1 Mellivora capensis
TTAAATAATTTTTTAAAAGATTTTATTTATCTATTTAAGAGAGAGTGAGTGAGAGCTTGAGCAGGGGTGGAGGGAGGAATTGCAGAGGGAGAGGGAGAAGCAAACTCCCCACTGAGCAGGGAGCCCAACGTGGGGCTCCATCCCAGGACTCTGGGATCGTGACCCGAGTCGGAGGCAGATGCTTAGCCAACTGACTCCTCCAAGTGCCCCCCCCTTTTTTAAAAGATTTTATTTATTTATTTGTCAGAGAGAGAGAGAGCGAGCACAGGCAGACAGAGTGGCAGGCAGAGGCAGAGGGAGAAGCAGGCTCCCTGCCGAGCAAGGAGCCCGATGCGGGACTCGATCCCAGGACGCTGGGATCATGACCCGAGCCGAAGGCAGCCGCTTAACCAACTGAGCCACCCAGGCGTCCCCCAAGCGCCCCTTTTTGAGGTTCATTCTAACAGGTGGGAGATGCTATTTTACTGTGGTTTTGATTTGCATTTCCCTGATGATGAGTGATGTGGAACATCTTTTCCTGTCCCCGTTGGCCATCTGTGTGTCTTTTTGGGAAAAATGTTTACTCGGATCTTCTGCTCATTTGTGAGGCTGATTGTTTTCATTGACATTTTCTATTGTCTTTTTAGTCTCTATCTTATTTCTTTTCATCCTGATCTTTGTTGTTTTCTTCCATAAACTAACTTTGAGATTAGTTGTTCTTTTTCTAGTTCCTCAGAGTGTAAAGTTAGGTTGTTTATTTGAGATCTTTCTTATTTCTTAATTTTCTTTAAGATTTTATTTATTTATTTATTTGAGAATGAGAGAAAGAGCATGGTGGGGGAGGTCAGAGGGGGAAGCAGACTCCCTTCTGAGCAGGGAGCCCCATGTGGGACTCCATCCCAGGACTCCAGGATTGTGACCTGAGCCTAAGGCAGTCCCTCAACCAACTGAGCCACTCAGACGCCCATAAGATCATTCTTGGTTTGTTTTTTTTTCTTTTTTAGGATTTAAAAAAAATTTTTTTATTTGACAGAGAGAGAGATCACAAGTAGGCAGAGCGGCAGGCAGAGAGAGAGAGAGAGAGAGGAGGAAGCAGGCTCCCCGCTGAGCAGAGAGCCCAACGCGGGGGTCGATCCCAGGACTCTGGGATCATGACCCGAGCTGAAGGCAGAGGCTTAACCCACTGAGCCACCCAGGCGCCCCTCGTTCTTGTTTCTTGATGTGGCATCTATCACCGTGAACCTCTCTCTTAGGATTGCTTTAGCTGTATCCCATAAATTCTGGCTTTTACCACTCTTTCCATACTTTCCTTAAGCCTGCATTCCCGTTCTCCACTGGACATGAGCATCAAAGGCCAGATGATCCGGGACCTTCTGAACCTAACAGGCCTCGTTCTGCCCAATGCAGAGGGTGTTATGCAGCTCCGGCAGCCCCAGTGCCAGGTCAGCCTCTTTGCTTGAGTGGCAGGCAGCATGAGCAACCTCTTGGGGACTACGGAACGGGGCCTGGGCGCCCCCTCCTGCTCAGTCTCCCGTGCTGCGCACTCTGCCCCTGTAATTTACATAAACACCACTGGTGTATCGGTGTCCCTAAAAGCATGTTTGATTCCCCCCGCTCAGGAATCTCCATAGGGCCTGGGGAATCAGCTTTTAACTCTCCACAGGGACATTTGAAGGCCCAGCCTCCTTTTCCCAGACGCCCCCTTCCTCTTTTAAGGTTTAGGATGCAGTATTTCCATTTTCTTTTGTCTTTAGGTATTTTTTGATTTTTCTCTTTTGGTTTCTTCTTGGTTATTCAGTAGTCTGTTGCTTAATCTCAACATTTTTATGAATTTTTCAGGTGTTTTTTTTTTTGTAATCAATTTCTAGTTTCATACCCTTGTGGGGACAAAAGATGCTTGATAAGATTTTAATCTTCTTAAATTTGTTAAGACTTGTATTGTGGCCTGTCATGTGATCTCTCCTGGAGAATGTTCCATGTACCCTTGGAGAAGAATGCGTCTTCTGTCATGTTTGGATGGAATGTTCTGGAATGTTCGGTGTGAGTCTGCTGTGTCATTTGAGGCCAGTGTTTCCTTATTGATTTTCTGTCTCAATGATCTGTCTAGGGGGATATCAAATTCCCCTACTATTATTGTATCGCTGCTATTTCTCCCTGTAAGTCTGTTAATATTTGTCTTACATACTCAGGTGCCCATGTTTTTATACGTCGCCTGTTTATGGCTTAGAGGCTGGTAAGTTCTGAGGGCTTGGCCTGTGTCCTTCCCACCTCTGTATCCCCCAGTGCCAGACAAAGTCCCAGGTAGAGGGAAGGTTCTCAGTAATGTTTAATAAAAAACAAATTTCAGGGGCGCCTGGGTGGCTCAGTCAGTTAAGCGTCCAATTCTCGACTTTGGCTGAGGTCATGATCACAGGATGGTGAGACGGAGTCCCTCGTTGGGCTCCGTGCTGGGTGTGGAGCCTGCTTGAGATTCTTTCTCTCCCTCTGCCCCTCCCCGCTCTCTCTAAAAAGAGAAAAAATATAAAAAAATATAAAAACCAATAAATTTCATGTAGTAACCAAAGGACTGTGACGGATATTGAGCATTAGCTCCCTCTGGTGGCAACCTTTGTGAGACTCTTGTCAGTTCTATGGTCTGGCTTGTGTGACATTAGCTGGAGTGAAGAAGAGACAGCGAGGGTGGTAGGCAGAGGGAGTAAGCCTGGCCCTACAAGTCTCAGCTTTTCAAGTTCAGAAACTAAATCGGCAAATTCAGCACGGGCAGACTATTAGGGACTGACCAACATTGGCCAAACCCACAGAAACAAATTGTGAATCAGAGTGGCCGTGCATTTATTTACTAAGGACGCCGGTCCTCTGGGGGATCCTAATACTGAATCACATAGAAACCCTGTATCCCAGTTATCTATTGCTGTGTAACAACATAATGGCTTAAACCAACGTTTTGTTACACTCCTGATTTTGTGGGTCAGGAATTTGAGCAGCGCACATCAGAACTGACTTAGCTCAGCTTCACAGTGTAGTGGGGCTTCCGATTGAATGGCTGGCGATAGCTGGGATGGCTCGAGCGGGGCCGTATTTCTGGGCCTTGCGCCTGGCTTTTGGCTGGCTTCCTCAGTTTTTCCCCATGTCACGACTCCTGGGACTAGAATTTCCAAGATAGTTTCTTCAGTTGCATGTTCGGTGCCTGGGCTAGTTTGGCCACATCAGCTGAGTATCTCTCTCTCTCTCTCTCTCCACGTGGCTAGCCTGGGCTTCTGCACATCATGGTGGTCTCTGGATAGTCAGAGTTCTTGCAAGGTACTGGCTTCCCCCAAAGTGAGTTTCCAAGAGCTGGAAGGTGGACGTGGCCACTTTCTTAAGACCTGGGCCTGAAAACCAGCACAGTGTCATTTTGACTGTATTCTACCCATCAAAGCGGTTACAGAGCCCCCCAGATTCTAGAGGAGAAGACGTAGACCTCACCTCTCAATGGAAAGGGTGTCAACAAATCCGTGGCCATCTTTAATCCACCACATCCTCTTCTAAGATCCGAGTACCTAGGGAGAGAAAATGGTCATTACGTTAGTGGTGCTTTGTGTCCAGAGGCCCCAGGATGAAAGGAGCAGAACTGCACAGAAGGAAATTTCATCTAGGCTTTGGAGAAACCTGGTTGAATGGGCCTCTCTGGTGCCTGTCCGTTAGATTAAGTATCTCCCTCTTGAGAGATGAATGCTGCCAAATTCTTGCTGCTTGGCTCCCCTCCTCTGGGTTCTGTAATGGCCACTCTCATTCTGTTAACACATTCTTTCTTCGGTTTGGCTAATACCATTGATTAGATGGATTTTCTGCTCCAGGACTTCTGTTACTATCCAGCCTTTCAGAGATTATCTTCTAGTTACCTTTAGTTGGCTCTCAGATGCATCTGGCAGACACGGGAGAGGTTGTCCTTGAGACTATGGCCAAACTGGGTGGATGGCTTTTAAGCCACAGGGATGGGAAATTTGAAACCAGGTATTTAGGTCAAAGGTGTGAATCATACCAACTTAGCAATGGCTGTTAGAATTTTTATTTTACAGATAAAGTTCTGTGGTCAAAAGAATATCGAATAGTCAAGGTAGCGATATTTCCGATTGGGAAAGCATAGAACGACGTACGTGTCCTGGTAAGGGACTAATTAATTATAGTATCTCCATATGATGGAATTTTATGCAACCGTTAAAACAGACCTCAGCTCTGTATATTATTATGAATTGTCTGCTAAGAGATGGGAAGAAAGTAAGGCACAAAACTAAATATATGCATGTATATGTTTAGTAGGTGCATAAAATCTCTCCAGAAGGATGCGTAAGAACTTGGTAATGAATGGTTGCCTCTGTGTGGGGGGTCTTGGCATTGGAGAGGGGAGTTAGGAGGTAGTCTTATCTTTTATTGCGGAACTGCTCTGGACCTCCACCAGGTTTTCTCTATTACAACGAGAGGACCTATTAACATAAAAACAACAACAGCCGAAGAACAGAAAGCAGGAGATAAGTGCATGGCTGACTGCTTGCTTCCTAGTGTAACATAGTATTTTGAGGTCCTCTGATGCCCCCTCCCCTCGCACTGTTGTTTGGCTCTGGGTCCTTTCGATTTCCACCTCCGTCGTGCTACACCCTCTTTCCACTTCTGCGTCCGCTGCTGATGGCACATTCCTTGTTCTTGGGGTATTCTCACTGTTCCACCCAAGACCAGCTCTGTGTAGGCAAAGTGCGCTCAGCTCAGCACACCATGGGTTTGCTTCGGGGTGGGGGAGGGCTGCAGGTGTGTGGGGGGGTGGTTGAGGGGTGCTTCTGTCTCCACCCCACAGCCCCTCTGAGGGCGCCCCAGGTGCCTTGTCTTGAATCACCCACTCCCCTCAGCCCATTGTTTGTCTAGAGTGCTAAGTCCCAGGGAAATTCTTTTTTCCTTAATGTATTTTTTTTCTTTTTTTTAACATCTTAATTTTATTTTTTCAGTGTTCCAAGATTCATTGTTTATGCACCATACCCAGTGCTCCATGCAGTACATGCCCTCCTTAATACCCACCACCTGGCTCACCCAACCCCCCACCCCCCTTCCCATCCAAAATCCTCAGTTTCTCGGAGTCCACAGTCTCTCATGGTTCATCTCCCTCTCCGATTTCCCCCAATTCATCATCACTAGCCGTCAGGGAAATTCAAATCAAAACCACATTGAGATACCACCTTACACCAGTTAGAATGGCCAAAATCAACAGGACAGTCCCAGGGAAATTCTTACTGGCCTACAGTGCATGTCTTTGTAACTTACAACACTTCTGTCTTCTTGCATAAAAACAGACATTTTTATGATTATTGAAGTAATGGATGCACACGTGCACCACATTTTTTTTGCAACCTTGTGTGTAAAATAAAAATCAGAACCATGTTAAATGCCCATGAGCAGGATAAAGAAATTGTGATATAGTCCTACAGTGGAACAATATAGGACAGTCATAACAAATGCACAAGCTTTTAATGTACCCATATATAACTCAAAACAAGGTGGACTATAGAATGATAGGTACAATAGAATACTATTTCTTTTTTTTTTTTTTAAGATTTTATTTATTTATTTGACAGAGATCACAAGTAAGCAGAGAGACTGGCAGAGAGAGAGAGGGAAGCAGGCTCCCTGCTGAGCCGAGAGCCCGATGTGGGGCTCGATCCCAGGACCCCGAGATCATGACCTGAGCCGAAGACAGAATCTTAACCCATTAAGCTACCCAGATGCCCCTAGAATACTATTTCTGTAAATTAAAAACGGCACAAAAGTACCATAGGCTGTCGCTGGACACATATATATGTAGTAAAATTATTTATTTATTTATTTATTTATTTTTAAAAGGTAATGTTATTATTTTTTTTTAAGATTTTATTTATTTATTTAACAGACAAATCACAAGTAGGCAGAGAAGCAGGCAGAGAGAGAGAGGAGGAAGCAGGCTCCCCGCTGAGCAGAGAGCCCGATGCGGGGCTCCATCCCAGGACCCTGAGATCATGACCTGAGCTGAAAGCAGAGGCTTTAACCCACTGAGCCACCCAGGCGCCCCAAGTAGTAAAATTATTTAAACATTGACGGAAAGAATACATTTCAAATTCAGAATAGTGGTTGTTCTGGGAAGGGAGGGCAAAGAGAATGATAAGGAGACTTGGAAATGTTTTCTTTTTTTTTTTTTTAATGTTTTCATTTTTTAAAAAGATTTGAGGGGGCACCTGGGTGGCTCAGTGGGTTAAGCCTCTGCCTTCAGCTCAGGTCATGATCTCAGGGTCCTGGGATCGAGCCCCATATCCGGCTCTCTGCTCAGCGGGGAGCCTGCTTCCTCCTCTCTCTGTGCCTGCCTCTCTGCCTACTTGTGATCTCTATCAAATAAATAAATAAAATCTTAAAAAAAAAAGATTTGAAACAAATATGACACATAGTAACGGTTCTTAATTTTGGTGGGTGGGTGCGTGTGTATTTATAATGTTATTTTCTTTAACTATCCAGTAAAATATCCAGTAAATATTCATAATAAAAAATGCAAGCAGTCCCGCTCATCCTAAGTCCACATGGAGCCACTGGCTTGGTCTGATCTCGGAGACCATTCAAGGCCAGGTTGAGAGCAAGGAGGACCGGGGAATGCTGTTAATTATTTATCACCTTCTGTCTCTTGGAAATGTGAATTCCACTTGTGGGAGGGGGTTGGGGCTAAATTCCTGACGACACTTTGACAGTCCTGAGACAGGACTATCCCAGTGGGGCTCCTGTTCACCTCTGACCCTGAGTGGGCCTTCTTTCGGCCACACCTGTCAGTGGAAGCAGGGTGGCCCGTGCTGACCGTTCCCTCTCTCCTTCTGTCTACCCAGCTGATGGCTGCCAACTTTTAGGGGCAAGCTTGTTGCTACCGGCAAATAGTACGTGGAGTTTGTGAGTTTACTTTTGTGAAGTAAAAGCTGTTTCCCTGCTGTTTTCATGTTTTTTGTTTTGTTTTGTTTTGTTTTTGCTGTACCGAGAGCCTCCCTGAGGAGTCCACTAGTCAGTACACGGAACAGGCCCTTAAGTAGGAAAACAGAACATTGCCATGTGGTATCAATTTTTCCTAGTGGAGATTTTAGATGATTTTAATGTTTTTTTTTCCCTCTTGTGACAGCTTTATGGAGGTAGAATCACGTGCCCTATCATCTATCCCACTGAACAATTACAAGGCTTTTCGGAGATTCCCAGACTTGTGCGACCATCATCACATTAATTTTAGAATATTTTCATTGTCGTGGAAAAAAACCCGGGGCTTTCTAGCATCGCCCAGGCCCCATTCCCTCATCAGTCCCTGGCAACCACTAATCCATTTTCCCTCTCTGTGGATTTTCCTATTCTGGGTATTTCGTATAAACGGGCTCACTGGCTATGTGGTCGATTGTGAAAGGCGCCTTTCACTTAGCGAGCTGTTTTCCAGGTTCATCCTCGCTGGGGCCTCTATCAGTCCTTTGTTCCTTTTTACGGCTGAGTAATATTCCCTCATGGGCTATGCCCCAATGTGTTCTTTTACCCGTCTGTTGATGGAGGTTCGTGGGGTTTCCACTTTGGGGTTTGGTGGTATTTTTTGAGTTTTCAAGGTACACATAACTGTCAAAGAGAAGCGCAGGAGACATTCGTGAAAGTGGTAAAAACAGATTTTTCTCAGTAATGAGTGACAGGAGGGGAAAGAGATAAATTCCCTCTGCTTTATGAGGCAGTGGGGGGTATGACGGGGCATTTTAAGAGGAGAGTGAGGGAGGGGAGAGCAGGACGGTGGGGGCCTGAGCAGAGTCAGGGAAATGAAAAAATCACAAAAAGCAGGAAACGGATATTTGGTCCATGTGAGACTCATCTGGTTTGTTAGCTGGGGCTTATCAGAGTTAGACTTCTACATTTCCTCAGGGACTGGACACAGGGGCCTTATTTTTAGGTGTCGGCTGGAACAAACAGGAAATTCTTTTGGCAGCCTTGGGTTTTCTAAGGCAGGCCTTTCTCCGAGGGATGAAGGTCATCCTAGGGATGCTACTCTGAGCTGTTAGAAAGTATGTTGGTGTGCTCGAGTCTTTCTCAGCCACAGCTGAGGCCTAGCTGAGAAGAGGGCTGGGGAGAGCCTGACCAGAATCCAGTTAAGGAGCAAATCTCCATCACAACCCAAAGCTGAGTTTCCTAACTCTGTTTGGGTCCCCGATCTAACAAGATTAAACATCTGAAAGCTATGGCCCTTTACAACAGCAAAAAATGAGTCTGTATACAACATATTACATAGAATTTCAGCTTTCCCTCCCCACCCCAGTCTGTTTGCACACCCCAGGTAACCATCCCCTGCCTAGAGGCGGATTAGTACATTCTAGGCACCATGCCTAAAATGTGCGCAATGGCCATTATGACCTGCCTTGAGTTATTGACCTTAACATATGGTTAGCCACAGTGTACCTTGGGGATCAACTAATAGTATAGTTCTCTTATTTAACTGACAAAATGTCAAGAAGAAAAGGCAAAGCTAAGGCCCGACTGATTTACTCAGTAAAGATACAACAAGCCACTTTTGGGTTTAGACATTTGATGGCTTACATAGTGAAAGAAAAAAGAGGCAAAGGTCCCAGCTCCCCGTGAACCCTGTCCCACACATTTAAAAGGACGACACTGGGGGCGCCTGGGTGGCTTAGTGGGTTAAAGCCTCTGCCTTCAGCTCGGGTCATGATCTCGGGGTCCTGGGATCGAGCCCCGCATCAGGCTCTCTGCTCGGCGGGGAGCCTGCTTCCTCCTCTCTCTGCCTACTTGTGGTCTCTGTCTGTCAAATAAATAAATAAAATCTTAAAAAAAAAAAAAAAAAAAAAAAGGACGACACTGAAACTTTGCCCACCAGATGAGAACAATGTGAGTTACAGGGTGCCCCGTTGCTGACGCGTTCCTTCTAGATGGCAGCCAGGGGCATTCCTACTCTGTGGCTCTTGTCGGGGTGGGGGTGGGTGAAAACCAGCACTTCATCAGAACCTGGGAGGTGAAGAGAAACTGTTTCATTACAACCTCCCATGGGAGATTAGGAAGGCGAGTGGGAGATCCCTTATAGCAGCTCCTTATGGAACATTCTCTCATATTCCAGGAAGATGGCAGAGTGTTCTGCCAAAACTCCTAAGCTATGGCTCAAGTCATGGAGGGTGTGGATGTGTACGGGGCTGCTCCGTGATTCCCCCCGACCTTTACATATCCAGATATAAGAGAGAGTTCGCGGGGATGGGACCACCCCGCCAGATAAACAGTCCAGTTCCACTGATAGGAGCTCATCCCAAATTTCTCCCTTATTTACCAACTACCATTCTAGAACCTTCCTGAACCCCGACAGCAGGACCCTGAGGAGTCGTCACCTCATAGTCATAACCATTATCGGCAACATCTGTTAATGCCCAAGAGTGGCAAACATAGCGAAGGCAAGGAAAGCACCAGGTTAGAGTTGTTCACCCCGACTCTCCTTGCTGTGTCCATATTCCAGTAGGCTTGGCTTTCCAAGAGACAGGTGTGGGAAGAAAAATGGTAGAATGAGAAGAGTTAATTATGTGGCTGGGGTCCCCCACAGCTTATCCAGGCCTCTCGAGAGGATGGAAGGGGACCTGTACAGGCTGTGTGGCAGGCCAGGCCAGCACTAGTACCCCTCGCTCTGTGCCCCCACATTTCCTTTACCGCTGGACTGTCCAGCAGGTAGTCCAGACATATTTGCCAGGCTTCTTTGGCTTTGAGTGCCAGAGTCACTAGGCCTTGTTTGGGGGCCCAGTCTTGAATGGTAGATGGATTACCGTGCCCTGGTGCAATGGTGTACCTAGGTGTCAATAGGGTCCCTTCAGGGGCATCACAGGTCCCCTCTGCTTGCTGATTCCACTGATGTTCATCCAAGGAAACCTTTGCCACGGGCATCCACTTGGGTCTCGGACAGAGGCTATGGGTCCTGTGTGATCTTCCACCATATTGTTCCTTCCCAGAGAGCCCGAGATGTGTTCATTCAGGCATTCTGCTGCTAAGCATCAGCCTGCACTGTCAGGAATCAAGGGAAAATGTAGCAAGGTGCATTTGGGGAAGGCTTTTCCAGAATAAGTAGCACAGCTCACAGCTCTGCTTGTTGAACAGTGAGGGTTCTCTTTTCCAAGCATGGTTGTAAGCAGTTTTCTTTGGGGCCACATAGCAGCAGCAGCCCTGTATCCCCCATGGCTCTCAACGTAGCTCATCTGTCCATGAACCAGGCCCAGTCGTTGTCAAGGACCTCAGTGTAGCAAGGCCCCCAGGAAGTCTGAGGGGCTGGCCTAGACCCTACATGTGAATCAACACATCTGAAGGACAACTGACCACTGAATGGCTGGGGGATGACTTCCCCAGACGAACTACTGCCATCTGTTATGGGATGCTTGTTAGGCCATGCCCACCTTGTTGGGGTTCTCATTTCCGACCCATCTCATGAGAGGGACACCAGATCGAGCCACACTTTGCTGTGTGGAACTCCGTGTGCACTAGCTCTTGGCAACAAGCCAGTGACAGTCTCTCACGTGGGGTATTCCTGGAGCTGATGTTGGGCGAGGGCCATGTTCCAAACCCTAGAGAACCAGCTTCCCGTGGCCACATCATTTTGCTGCAGAACTCAGCATGGTAGTCACTGACCTGTGTGACTTGAATGGTGTGTGAGGGTTGACCCACATAGAATGGCGGTCTGTACTGTTGTGTTCTTTGTGTTTTTAAAAATTAATTGATTAATTAAATCATTCATTCATTCATTCATTTTAATGACCTCTACATCAAATGCAGGGGTCAAACCCATGACCCTGACATCAAGCGTCACAGGCTCTTCCCACTGAGCCAGCCAGGCACCCCCGGATTGTTTTCTTAAGCATCGTGTTTGTCTGCACCAGTTCTTTGATTGAGACAGTGATCTTTCCTTCTACCCCTGCCCTTTCCCTGGAATCCTGTACTACTTTATTGATAACACGCAACTGAGCCGAGAGAACAAGGTAGATCCCTGGTGGTCCACTCAACCCACTAACACCGTTCTGATCATGGTGCTTCCCCATTGGGAACATCCATTACAGTGCAGAGAAGCGTTAAATGTCCTGAACACATCTATTCCCACGACACATTCAGTAGTATTCATGACAACCACTGGAGTGTGTATTGGCTCAAAAAAGGCTCACCCACGATGATTATTGATTTTCTGTGTCATCTTGGCTAAGTTATAATATTTGGTGAGACTAGTCTAGGTATTTCCATGAAGGTATTTTATAGGTGTGATTACCATTTAAATCAGTACCCCTCGAGTAGAGCAGTTACCCTCTATAATGTGGCCTCATCAAATCAGTGGATGGCCTTAAGTGAAAAGACTTAATGTCCCTAGAAGAAGGAAATCTGCCTCCAGGCTGCCTTCAGACTCAAGACTACAACATCAACTCCTGCTGGAATTTCCAACCTTATGGCCTGCCCTATAAATTTGAGACTTGCTTCCCCCCACAACTGCATGAGCCAATTCCTTAAAATAAATCTCCCTCTAGATATATATATATACCCCTGTGGTTTTGTTTCTCTAAAAAGGCCTGATTAACGTACCCACAAAATTACATCAGTCTGTCGTCCCATCTGAGAGTCACTTCCAAATCCAGCTGAAGTAATTTGTTAGCCATGCCCCTGGGTATGTCTCAGCATCCTAATGACTTGTGCCCAGAGGCCAAAAACGCTGAAAAATTCTGACAACCTTGGTTGCCATCAAGTCCCGAACACATTTTAGCCAATGAGTGCATAAGGACCCTGGTCCTCCTCAGGGAAGGAGGGACTTGGGCCTCTGCCCTAGTTGTGTTTGTTCTTGAAGGGGCTAAGGTCTGGGGAGAGGGACGGAGTGGAGGCCCCAGTCTGCACCGCTCCAGACCACACAGACCTCAGCAAAGGTGCCTTGATCCTCTCGACCCTCCTTCTGTTGGTCCACAGTAAGTGCCGATGGTGACTGGCAATTCTCCCCTCCTACAGCCTGGGTCTTTCAGTTCTGGTAGCGAGAGAGAATTTCCTTCCTGGGCAAACTCTCGGTCTCCAGTTTGGTGATGTAGTGAACAAGGTCCAGATGGTCCTACATCCTGGATGCCTGTATTCCTATGTTGTCCCCATGTGTTCATTGTGTGAGGGTCGCCATAACAAAGGGAAACAAGCTGAGCAGCTTAACTAACAGAGATGTACTGTCTCATGGTTTCTGGAGGCCAGAAGCCCCAGACCAAGGTATTGGCAGGTTAGGTTCCTTCTGAGGGCTGTGCAGGGAGGATCTTTTCCAGATCTTTTTTCTTGCCTGGTAGAATGCTTGTCTTCATGTTCACTTGCCGGTCTCCCTGTATGCATGTGCATCTGGATCCAAATATCCTTTTCTTAGGACATCACTCATATTCGATTTGGGCCCACCCTACAGTTCGCTGGATTACTTCTTTATTCTATTTTAAAATAAGGTCACATTCTGAGGTACTGGGTGTTGGGACTTCAACATATGAATTTGCAGGGAGGGCACATTTCAATTCATAACACGCCCCTCTCCCTGCTTAGCCTGAGGGGCATTGACCTTACTCTCTGTCTAGGCTTCCATTCTGGGAAGTTCGTTGCCCAGAGATGAATAGTTTTCCAGCATCTGTCTTTGGGGTGCAGGAGCAGATTTAACTGTCCCCTAAAGCCTGATGGTGCCCATTGAACAAACAGTTCTATCTCAGCATAAGTGACTAGCTCTGACCATCTGGGCATTCATGTTTTCCACTATAAATCCAGCTGTGGTTATAACGTCCCTACGGAAATTATGGCTTCCTCCCTTGTCATCCCTGGGTGCTTATCAGATGATGGTTTCATTATGGATGGAAGGACCCAGTGCAACAAGCCATGATCCGTCTTCTTCTGTCTTTCCTTCAACAGCTGAGGCATTCGTGCTCGTGGCTGGAGTGTCTAAGGAGCATGGGGTCTGTCATTAAGTGACATGTTGATTTCCATTCCTTCTCATCTGGGGGAACTGGTGTGGTTTTCTTTTCTTTTTTTTTTTTTAAAGATTTTATTTATTTGTCAGAGAGAGAGAGAGAGAGCACAAGCAGTAGGAGCAGCAGGCAGAGGGAGAAGCAGGCTCCCTGCTGAGCAAGGAGCCCAATGTGGGACTCTATTCCAGGATTCTGGGATCATGATTATGACCTGAGCCAAGATGCTTAACGGACTGAGCCACCCAGGTGTCTCTGGTGTGGTTTTCTCGTCTGCTGCCTAGAGTGACCAAACATCCAGAGTCTCATTAGGCTTTTGCCCAAATCTTTCCAGAATTTTCCTTTCCTGCTCATTATAAGAGGGGACTTCAGTGTATCTCTGGGCAGCTGAGTGCCCTTGATAACAAGGCATATTTTACCTGTAGCCACAGCCAGCTGTCCGATGGAAACAGTGTTGCTTTCCTTGGTGATCTGGAAGAGTAAGAAACAACTGTGGAGTGCTTTTCAAGCATTTTATGAGGCTTCTCCCCTTTTGCTCTAAAAACCAACACAACTCACCAGGGCTCTCAGGGACCATGGTCAAAGAACCTTGTCACCTTGTCACTAAGCAAGTCCACCGGGTTTGTGACCGTCTACCAGGATTTACAGACTTTGCTACCTGCCCTGTGGGGTCTCACTGTCTTTCTTCTAAAAGGATGCTGTGACCTCATCAGCTTTGACAAGGAGGGTTTAAAAACCCCATGTAAGTCAATCTGTCAGGAGCAATGGGCTGACACCCCCCTCCCCGGTGCTATGTGGTTCTTTTCAAAGGGGCAACTTTTTTTTTTTTAAGATTTTTATCTATTTATTTGACAGAGAGAGCGAGCGAGCGAGCACAAGCGGAGGAGCAGCAGGTGGAGGGAGAGAGAGAAGCAGGCTCCCTGCTGAGCAAGGATCCCAGGTTCATGGCCTGAGCCTAAGGCAGATACTTAACCAACTGAGCCACTTAGGCATCATGCAAGTGCAACTTTTCTATCAGGAATATACTGCTTTTTAGTTGGCAAAAGACGGCCGTTTTTCTCTGGCTGCCAGAGAGATTCCATGCTGTTACCCTACCAACATTGTTTCCAAAAGTACTTGGCAAATGGATTCTGAGTCTTACCGGTCATTCCTTCTGAGACCTTCAGCTTGCCAACCAACAAGATGTCATTATACAATGAGAAGTTGAGACATCAGAGGAATGTTCCTGATACTTTAGAACACTGTCATGGAGACCTCTGAATACCAGCCGCTCATTTTGCAACAGTTTATAGGAGGAGTCGACTCATGGACCTCTCCCAGAATCACTTTCCCTTTTGTTCTTGCTTGGCCGCCATTCATGTTCCAAGCCATTGGTCACTTTGTTGTTGTTGTTTTTTTTTAAGATTATTTATTTATTTATTTGACAGACAGAGATCACAAGTAGGCAGAGAGGCAGGCGGGGGAGGGGGGAGCAGGCTCCCTGCTGAGCAGAGAGCCCGATGCGGGGCTCGATCCCAGGACCCTGGGATCATGACCTGAGCTGAAGGCAGAGGCTTAACCCACTGAGCCACCCGCCCCCCCCCCTCCATCAGTCACTTTTTACAGAGACTCAGACCAAAGGGTTTAACTCAGGCACTTCAGAAAGTGGGCAGTGGCTGGAAGGTCAGGGGAAAAGGAGCAGTGCAAAGGGGACAGCTCCAACAGAAGGACAGCTTTGCAGTTAATTTCAATTTTCAGTGGCCTTTTTACTTATTTATTTATTCGAGAGAGCGCAAGAGTGAGCGAGAACGAGCAGGAGGGGGGTGCGAAGGGAGACAGAGGTAGAGAACTCAAGCAGACTCCCTGTTGAGCCCGGACCCCGCCCTGGGGCTCCATCTCATGACCCGTGAGATCATGACCTGAGCCGCAAGGTCAGCTGACTGAGCCACCACAGCACCTTTTTAGTGGCCTTTTATTAACAGGATGGAGAGGATGATGGGAAGACCCATGCTCCTCTGCCTTCTCTCTCCTGTTCTGGGCCATGCCATCCGCTGGTGGGAGGACACTTCCCTGCCCGCCCCCCAAATGCACTTGTGTTCCTAGATCTTGGGTTCTGCTTTATCTCCAAACCTGACCACATGGTCCCCATTCTCTAAAAGGGTATTGTAACTTTGCCAGCCCTATGTTGGGCACCAGCTGTGTCCAGTTCACACATTAGACTAGGCAAGGTCAAGACGTAACCAATTTTTCCGGTAAAGATTTTGACAGTTCATTACTTACAGTGGGAGTGAAAAGAATAAGCCAAAGGTGGCAGCTCCCCAACATCGTTGTCCCATGCACACAAAAGGACAGCCCTTTATATATTTTTTAAAACAAAAGGGATGGATGATGGAGTGTGAATTGCAGCATACCCCATGGTGGGGGCACCTCTTCTCCATTGCAGCTTGGGGGGGTTTATACTCTGTGGCTCTTTCCTGAGGGGGGCGGGGCAGAAAGCACACAGCTCAGCAGAGCCCAGAGGAGAAGCTGTTGGTCTCCTGACAGCCTTCCAGGGACATGGGGGGGCAAGTGCTGGGTGGCCTCATGGTGGCTCCTGGTTGGCCTCTTGTTCTCTGGTGTCCCGGGAGGGTCACAGCTTGTTCAGCCCCGAAGACCCAGAGAAGGCTGACGTCCAGCCTTTGTGTGTATGGGTACACGCAAGGTCAGGAGGGTGCCACAGTGAAGCTGTCATCCAACAAAGTGACAAAGCCTGTTAGTATTGGGGCTGGAACTGGAACAAAGTCTCCCGCCAGGCAGTCCCTGATCCTGGCACTGATCTTGCCAGCTGTGGATGAGGGAAAAACACATGACAGCAACAGGCACTTTTTTGCTATAAAAATTACTCTTGTTTTTGGGGGGAAAAAAATCACATGAATGTGAGTTGTGTGCTAATTATTTATGAATGCATACCACCTGTAGGAGAAAATGTCATTTCGATGTGGCTGATGTAATTTGCAGGCTATTCGACAATATTCTGCACACATACATATGTGTTTATTGTAGAGAAATCAGAAGATATAAAGACACAGAAAGAAGAAAATCCAAAGCGTTCATGATCCCCAAACCCTGCACAGGTCACAGTGCCTTGTACATGTAGGTGCTAGATAAACATTTGTGAAATGAACACATAAATACACACCTGATCTTAGTGATAAGTAAGCATTATCCCTGTTTGCTTATCCTTGGTGAATAGATTTCCACACCTTCCCCGATGTGTCATCATATGTATATATATATATATTTTTTTAAGATTTTATTTATTTATTTGACAGAGAGATCACAAGTAGACAGAGAGGCAGGCAGAGAGAGAGGGGGGAAGTAGGCTTCCTGCTGAGCAGAGAGCCCAATGCGGGGCTGGATCCCAGGACCCTGAGATCATGACCTGAGCTGAAGGCAGAGGCTTAACCCACTGAGCCACCCAGGCACCCCTATATATATATGTATATATATATTTTTTCTTTTTTTTTGTTAATTTTTAAATTTTTTATAAACATATAAAGTATTTTTATCCCCAGGGGTACATGTCTGTGAATCGCCAGGTTTACATACTTCACTGTATATATATTTTTTAAATGAAAGCATACTATATATTGTCTTTTGAAACCTGCCCTTTATTAAAAATAATTATGGGGGCTCCTGGGTGGCTCAGTTGGTTAAGCGACTGCCTTTGGCTCAGGTCATGATCTCAGGGTCTTGGGATCGAGCCCCATGTGGTCGGGCTTCCGGCTCGATGAGGGGTCTGCTTCTCTCTCTCCCTCTGCTCCTCCTCCATGCTCATGCTGTCTCTCTCTCTCAAATAAGGTTTTTTTTTTAATCTAAAAATAAATAAATATGCATACCTTTCTATATCAACAAATGCTTCTACAACAATTTTTAATGGCTGAATAGTGTTCTGTTGTATGGCTTCACCAGAATTTGCTGAACCTTACCGTTATATATTTAGATTTTTTTTTTATGTGTAAAGCTTTCACAAATATATCTATCACTAAATATCATGCCTGTCCTGATTTCGTTCCGCAGAATAAAGCCCTAAAATGGAATTGTTGGGCAAAAGATTTTGTTCAGAGGTTTGGTATGTATGGCCTGCCAAATTATCACTTAGGAAAGTAGCAAACACAGGAGTTTTGCACAACAGGGGGCCTTCTCAGAGACTCTAGGCTGTGTTCTTTCTGGAACAAACCAACCAACAAATACCCGTCAAAGCTTAATCCTTTGTCCTGGGTTAGGAGCTGACAGCAGAAAGGAAAGGTTGGTCTGGTTTTCTTTTCCTCCTCGATCTACAAGAGAGAAAACCTTGGACCCAAAGAAGAACCAACTCAAGCGAACATTCCTTAGCCTCTTTCTGTTCTCTCTTTTCTGAGGGGCTACTCTTTTTAAAATATATATTTTTTTAATTTGACAGAGAGACAGCGAGAGAGGGAACACAAGCAGGGGGAGTGGGAGAGGGAGAAGCAGGCTCTGCACCAAGTAGAGAGCCCGATGTGGGGCTCGATCCCAGATTCTGGGATCATGACCCAAGCTGAAGGCAGACGCTTAACAACTGAGCCACCCAGCCGCCCTGTCAGGGGCTGGTTTTTTTTGTTCACAACAAGTTCTTGCTGAGGCTCTGGAAGCTTTGGGCAACCGGGGGCCTGAATTCATGACCCTGAGCTCACGACCCGAGCTGAAATCAAGGCAGTCACTTCACCCGCTGAGCCACCCAGGTGCCCTTGGAGGTTTTAAATACCACCAACTTCTAGGCTTTTTGTTTTGTTTTGTTTTAGGGGACATTCACATAATACAATTAATCATCTGAGAGTGTCTATTAAGTGGTATTTAGTGTATTCTCAATGTTATGAAACCACTACCTCGCCCTAATGTCAAAACTTTTTCAGTTCCCCCGGAAAAACACCCTGTTGATCTCGCCTCATTCCTCTCTCCTACTACCCCCTTGATAATCATTAATCTGCTTTCTGTCTCTATGGATTTGCTTATCCAGATAAGTCATATAAAAAAGATCATATAGGGGCGACTGTGTGGTTCCGTTGGTTAAGTGTCTGACTCTTGATCTCAGCTCAGGTCTTGGTTGATCACAGGGTCATGAGTTCAAGCCCTGCGCTGGGATCCATGCTGGTGTGGCACATTCTTGAAAAAAAAAGTATCATACAGTAAATGGCCAATTGTGTCTGACTTCTTCCATTTAACACGTTTTTAAGATTCACCCAAGTTGTCGCATGTATCCTCCTTTATTCCTTTTCATGCGACATAATATTCCATTGTTTATGTGTGGACCACAGTTTGCTTATCCACTCATCAACTGATGACATTCAGGTTGTTTCCACCTTCCAACTATTACGAATAATGCCGCTATAAACATTCGTGTCCAAGTCTTTGTGTAGCATATGTTTTCATCTCTCTTGTGCATATACTGAACAGTGGAATTGCTGGATCATATGGTAAGTCAATGTTTAACTTTTTGGAGACCTGCCAAATGGTTTTCCATAGCATCTGCACCATTTTTACAGTTCCAGTGTACAAGGGTTTCACTTGCTCCACATCCTCACCAAAAACTCGTTATTTTCTGGGTTTTTTTTTTTTTTTTTGGATTAAGGCCATCCTAGTGAGTGTAAAATGGTATCTTATTGTGGCATTGACTGGTATTTCCTTAATGACTAATGGTGCTGAATGTCTTTTCATGTGCTTTTTGGCCCTTTGTATGTCTTCTTTGGAGAAATGTCAAATCCTTTGATCATTTTAAAATCGCTGTCTTCTTACTGTTGAGTTTTTTAAGACTTCTTTGTATATTCTGGATATCAAACGCTCATCATATCTGCAAATATTTTCTCCCATTCTGTTTATTGTCTTTTCACATTCTTGATAATATCTGTCGATGTGCAAATATTTTAAATTTTTATGAAGTCCTATTCATCTTTTTTTTTATTGCTCATGCTTTTAGTGTCAAATTAAGTAATCCGTTGCCAAATCCAAGGTCGTGAAGATTTGCCTCTGTGTTTTGTTCTAAGACTTTTATAATTTTAGCTCTTATATTTAGGTTGTTGACCCATTTTAAGTTAATTTCTGTATAGGAAGTGAAGTAGGAGTCCCACTTCATTTTTTAGGACTTGGTTTTCTAGTTGTTCCAGCATCATTTGTTGAGGAAACTGTTTTTTTCTCTCTACTGAATGGTCTTGGCATGCTTTACAAAAATCCATTCACCATAGATGTGGACTGTCAGTTCTTGTCCATTGGTGTATATGTGTATTCTTGTGCTACTACCACACTGTTTTGATTATTGTAGCTTTGTAGTAAGTTTTAAAATTAGGAAGTGTAAATCTTCCAACTTTGTTTTTCTTTTTCTTTTTTCTTTTTTTTTTTTTTATTTGACAAACAGATTACTAGCAGGCAAGAGAGGCAGGCAGGGAAAAAGAGGAGGAAGCAGGCTCTCCACGGAGCAGAGACTTTAACCCACTGAGCCACCCAGGCGCCCCTGTTTTTCTTTTTCAATATTTTATTGGCTAGTCAGGGCCTTTTGCAGTTCCATGTGAATTTTAGGATTGATTTTTTTTTTAAGATTTTATTTATTTATTTGTCAGAGAGAGAGAGCACAACTGGGGGGGGGGGAGCAGCAGGCAGAGGGAGAGGCAAGCGGAGGAAGAATCAGGCTTCCTGCTGAGCAAGATGTGAGACTGGATCTCAGGACCCTGGGATCATGACCTGATCCGAAGGCAGACGCTTAACCAACTGAGCCACTCAGGTGACCCACGATTGATTTTTTCCATTTCTACAGAAAGGGTCATTGGCATTTTGGTGAAGATTGAATTGCATCTGTAGACTTTGGGGAGTACGCCATCTTAACAATATTAAGTCTCCCTATCCATGAACATGGGCTATCTTTCCATTTTTTTAGTTCTTTAATTTCTTCCAGAAATGTTTTGTAGTTTTCAGTGTACAAGTGTTTCATCTCCTTGGCTAAATTTATTCCTACATATTTTATTCTTTTGGATGCTCTGTATTAATCTTCTCTGGCTGCTATAACAAAATATAACAGATAATAATAAGACACCAAAACATGAGTGTCTTAAACAATATAAATTTATTTTCTCACAGTTCTGGAGGCTGGAAGTCTGAGATCAGGGTGCCAGCATTGTTGGTTTTCTGCTGACAGCTCTCTTTCTGGCTTGTAGACAGCCACCTTTTCCCTGGGTCCTCACATGGCCTTTCTTGGTGTCTATGTGCAGAGAGAGAGAGAGAATGCTCTCTGATGTCTCTTCTTATGAGGTCACTAATCCTATTGGATCAGGGACTCGCTCTTATTTAATCTTAATTACTTGTTTAATCTTCCTTAGAGGCCCCATCTCTAAAGTCAGCCACACTGGGGGGTGGGAACTAGGTCTTCACCATATAAACTCCCCCAAACATAAATGTTCAGTCCAGAACAGACCCAGTTCTAAAGGGAATTATTTTCTTAATTTCCTTTTCGGATTACTCTTCCAGGCTTTTATAGCAAGTGACCACTCCTTTGGAGCCACTGTTATCAGTTTCCTGTGAATCTCCTTCCCCACCTCCTTTCTGTCTGTCTTTGTTTCTGTCTGCAGCCTGCGTTGTCTGCAGCTTCTTTTCTCCACCTGATTCACTGACAACTATTAAATATTAAGTGTCTAAAATGGGTCTAGTGATATGTCAGCCAGTACGGGAAGCAATAACAAAGTATGACATGGTTCCTACCCTTGAATATTTTCAATCTGGTTGAGGAGACAAGACAAAACTAGGGAGCAATTTATAAGCAACTCCAGTGTGTGGCTCATGCACTAAGATATAAACTCTCTAAGGGGAGATGGCCTGCTGTGCTCACAGTTGTATCCTAAGCCCCGAGATCAGTATAGGAGGAACTCAATAAATGAGTGTTGAGTGAATTCATCACTCTCCCCCTTCAGAATCTCACTTGGTGGAAGCTACCCCTCCCATTCATCCTGGAAGATGATCCCTAGGGGACTGTGTTCTGCAAAGTGGCACTTGGACAGGATCTATCTGAGAACCTTGGGGCTTTCTAACTGGCTCAGGTTACAACCTAATGGTAGGTTCACAGATACCACACACTCTTTTGGCAAGTATTCTGGTGTCTTTCTAAAATAAGTTCTTACAGAAATAGATCCTAGTTAAGTTCCACTGAGTAAACTGAGAAGAGGAATACGAAGGAAGAGGGAAGAAAGCATAGCCTGTGCAAAGGGGAGATGTCTCAGAAATCTGCAAACTCAAAGCCAGGAAGAGGTGCTGGAGGCTTTGGATTCCAGAGAAGAAGCCGGTCCCCAAGTAAATGGTTATAGCTCTAATCTTTTAAAACATGACTCCCCCCCATTCCAAGATCATGGTAGAAAATCTGAAAAACAAATTACAGTATAAAGAAGGAAGTAACCTATCTATAAACCATGACTCAGGGATAACCACTATTTGCATTTTTATATAACTGTTGCATGTGATTGAATTTGAACTTATCACAAGGAAAAGAAACCGAACTCCAGATAAGTTTTTTTTTTCAAAATGAGGTTTTGTTTCTTAAAAAGAGTCCTCTAAAAGAATTAGAAATTAAAAATTTTAAATATTTTAAATTTTAAATGTAAAATTTAAATTTTAAAATTTTAAAAATTTAAGAATTAAAAATAAAAATAAAAGGTTGGGGTTACAAAACAACAACAAATAAACCAACATCAACAATGATAAAAAATTGGGGGTTATTGTGGAGGTTCTCCACCTGCATGATTTTGCCCCTCTGGGGACATTTTGGCCATGTCTGGAAATGTTTTTGATTATCACAACTTGGAGGGCAGAGAGATGCTCATGGGTAAAGGCCAAGGATACTGCTAAACATCATACAATACACAGGACAGTCCTAACTCAACCAAGAATCATTCAGCCCCAAATGTCGGCAGTTCAGTGAGGACCCCTGATTTACTGCATAGTTATGTTGGTTTTAAATAGTACCTATTTTTAAAGGCTCTAAGTTTGTTTCTGGTTAGTAAGTCACAGTCACTTTTCGCAGGGGTCAGTTTTCTCAAGGGGTGGAGAGCTTGACCTCCGTCTAGGTGGTCTGAGTTTGAATTCTGACTCTTCTGCTTCCCAGTAACGTGACCTTGGGCAACCTCCTTGGGCCTAAGTTCCCTCATCTACAAAACTGTGGTAATGTTACACCCCTCTCCTACAGCTGTAGTGAAGACGGAATTTTTTTTTTAAGATTTTATTTATTTATATATAAATAAATAAATAGAGACACAGAAATAGAGAGAACACAAGCAGGGGGAGGGGGAGAGGAAGAGGCAGGCTTCCCACTGAGCAGGGAGCCTGATGCAGGGCTCAATCCCAGGATCATTACCTGAGTCTAAGGCAGATGCTTAACAACTGAGCCACTCAGGTGCCCAGGACTGAATTTCTAAAATAAGTCAAGTGCTTGGAACAGTGTCTGGTTTATGCTGAGCTCCGTGGAAATATTTATTATGATTATCATTATTATTATGTCATTAGTATCTTAAATAAACCAACTGGAAATGAATTTAAATTTACATTTAGGATAATTCTCCTAAGGAATTCAGTACAGAAAAACAGACATATAAGGACTTACAACTTTTCTTTTAATTTTTAGAGACAGAGAAAGGGGTGAGTGTGCAGAGGGAGAAAAGAGAAAGAATCCCAAGCAGGATCCACGCCCATTGCAGAGCCCAGCATGGGCCTCGATCCCACAACCCTGAGATTATGACCTGAGTCGAAATCAAGAGTTGGAACTTAACCAACTGGGCCACCCAGGTGCCCCTATAAAAGTACCACTTAAAAAAATGGAACCTTTATGAGAAATAAACCAAGTGAACAAAGCTAGGGCCCACTTATAAATCTAAGGAGTATATACATGAATCGAGAGGTTTAGCAAGCCTTTCCTGCTTTCTGGAATTACATGATGAACAGCAGGTGGCTCATTATTTCACAAAACACTTTCTTTTTTCCCCTTTAGATTAAGAAAAATTTGAATTCATTCTCGTAGTTCAAAACCCAAAACAATATGACAAGATATACTTCGTGCAGTCTTGCCTCCCAACTGCCGTCCCCTCCACCAGCCCATAGCTAGTCACTTTCGTTAGTTTCTTTATGAAAGCGAATGTAAATCCTGTGTATTCTTATTTGGCCCGCCTTTCTTAGAAGACAGAAGATACCATACTTTTCCATTTAACAGCCTGCCTTGGTTATCTATCAGTCTTCCCACATTATAGTCCATCTTTCCATATTACTGCACAAGGAGCTGCTCATCCTCTTTTAAGGTGACGTAGTATTCTGTTATGTAGACATCCCATACTTTGTTTATAAATGTATTTGTAATTTTTATAAATATTAGCGTATTGTCCTCAATGTAGGTTTGTGTCATTTTAGACTCCCACCAGCAATGTATGGATATGCCTGTTTTTCTCCAAGAATCACTATAGTTCCCAGTCAACTGCTCCAAACCAGACCAGCAGGCATTACTGGGACATAGAAGTGGGAAACAAAACTAAAAAGGTGTTGGGGGGTTGTCAAGGTTGTTTTCCTAGGAACTGACAGAATCAGCTGTTAGTTCAGGGTGGATTCTGGGTAACTGAGTAATATATTGAAGGCAGTCGAGTCACATGGGTCCTGGGAGAATCTGGTTTTCAATGTCAATAGTAGAACCCAGGAAGATGGCTGTTTTTCTGGACCACGAGTTAGGTGAAGTTTCCTTCTATAATTTGAATGAAAGATCACTTCTCTATAATTTTAACACATCTTTTACAGAAATGCTTTGGTCTAATTTTTGTACTGGGGAGATTCTGATCCCCTTAACATCTTTTCAGTAACAAATTATAAAAGATGAAATACCTGGGAAAACACTATGTTTCATATTCTTTAAGTCTGTAAGTGTAACTTAGCCAGCAAATTTAGCCTCAGTATTTGTGGATTCTTCTTAAGTTTTACCCCCTAAACCCAAAATATATTTATTTACCCCCTTATTTTCAGCGACTGTAAAAACATTATACTCATGTCAATTTCTTAGATGCTATGGGTATCAATTGTCAAGTGCTTTAGAAATATAAGATAAGATTTTTATTTATTTATTTGACAGAGAGAGATCACAGTAGACAGAGAGGCAGGCGGAGAGAGAGTGGGGAAGCAGGCTCCCTGCTGCACAGAGAGCCCGATGCGGGACTCAGTCCTAGGACCCTGAGGTCATGACCTGAGCCGAAGGCAGTGGCCTAACCCACTGAGCCACACAGGCGCCCTAAGATAAGATATTTGAAAATTATGTTACTTAACACAGCTAATACATTTTTTATTTAAAAAAAAAATTCAGGGGCACCTGGGTGGTTCAGTGGGTTAGGCCGGGGCCTTCGGCTCAGATCATGATCCCAGAGTCCTGGGATCGAGCCCAGCATCGGGCTCTCTGCTCAGCAGGGAGCCTGCTTCCTCCTCTCTCTCTGCCTGCCTCTCTGCCTACTTGTGATCTCTGTCAAATAAATAAATAAAATCTTTAAAAAAAAATTCATGGGGCGCCTGGGTGGCTGAGTCACTGAGCAACTGCCTTCAGCTCAGGTCATGATTCCAGGGTCCTGTTCTCTAGCCCTGCTTTGGGCTCTCTGCTTGGCAGGAAACCTGCTTCTCCCTCTCTCACTCCCCTTCCTTGTGTTCCCTCTCTCACTGTGTCTCTCTCTGTCAAATAAAGAAATAAAAATAAAAATCTTTTTTAAAATTTTTAAAAACTTTAAAAAAAGAAATAAAAATAAAAACAATTCGCACCAGAGTGCCTGGGTGGCAGTCGGTTAAGCATCTGACTCTTGGTTTTGGCTCAGGTCATGATCTTAGGGTCCTGGGGTCGAGCCCCCTCATCGAGCTCTGAGCCCAGCATGGAGTCTGCTTGAGATTCTCTCTCTCTCGCTCTCTCCATCTGCCCCTCCCACTTGTATTGTCCCTCTCTTTCTCTAAATAAATAAATAAATTCTTTAAAAATAAATAAAAATAAATTTAAAAATTCATACTACATAGTGTACTTCCTAATTTGAATCTCGGTTTTCTCATTCAGCTTCTTGTTTTTCCTAGAGTTTCTGTTGTGGGTTTTTTTTTCTTATTGATTATATGAGATATTTATCTTTATCTCATTGACAGCAAGCTGCATTCTATTTAAATGCTTAGGCACTCTACTATACCTCGCTAAAGGGTTCAATTTTTCTAAAACCTCAGACCCCAAATATCTGTACCTCAAAACATACCCCAACTTGCCACATATCCCATTTTTCTAAAATTTCATTTCTCCAAGGACTTCGACTGCCCCAATTCTGCCAGCTACTCATTGCTCTCAGTATTCTAACTCCTGTGTACCCATGTTTTTCAGTGTTCTTTGAGAACCACAGTCCATCCTAGTGTCTACCTCCTATACAATGCACTTTTGCCCAGCCCACTTACCCTGGTGTGACTATCAGATACTCCCTGATCCCATCTCCTCTCTAGTAAATGCCTGCCTGGATAGGCCATGGTTATTCAGCTTTGGTTGAACCCCACAGGTGCTGAACAAGGCCAAGTATGGTCCAATGTGGGTAACCCGCATAGGGCCTCAGACCCATGTGAACCTGGCCAGTGCCCCCCTCCTGGAGCGAGTGATGCGGCAAGAGGGCAAGTACCCAGTACGGAACGACATGGAACTATGGAAGGAGCACCGGGACCAGCAGGGCCTGGCCTATGGGCCCTTCACCACGTGAGCTGGGGCCTGAAGGGACTGGTACAAGGCCTCAGAGGGCCAGGCCCAAGGACAGTGGTATTGGGAAGCCAGTGGATAATGGGCAGAGTGGGCTCTCCCTGCATCTTCTGAGCTAATACTCAGTCCAAAAAGTTGGGATGGCTGAAGCCTAGGGACCATTCATTATCTTTTCCACTAATATATTGTATAACTTTGGACAAAAGGAATAATTTCACCTTCCTTGGCCTTATGTTTCTCTTATGTAAAATGGGAAGTTTGGAGTGGAATATCTCCAAGCTATCTCTAGGACATTTCAAGAGCCATTATTCCACATTGTGGTTGAAAATATACCAATCTCAATCATAATAGGACATATATGTGTATAGTTGAAAAAAAAACCCACCATCACCATACTAGTTAGGAAGGCTGAATTTAACTTTAAAAATATTTCCCAAATTATGTATTATAGGTTTGTTGTTGGATATAACTTTCACAGATGCTCTCCATACACAGAGACAGATGTAAGTTTCGGCCTTGAAGTTACACCCGGAAGAGTTAAGGTTATTTTGGCAGTGCCAAATTCAAGGACGGGCTGAATATGCCATATACGCATGTGCCAATTGAGATAAACCATTGAGAATCATTGGCGATGAACCATTCCCAGTGCTACAGGTTGTAACTGGGTATATACAGGGCTTTTTAGAAATTGTTTTTTAATTCCAGTATAGTTAACATCCAGGGTTCTATTCGTTTCACATGTACCCTATAATGACTGGACCATTCTGATTCTACTCAGTGCTCATCAGCGTAAGTGTACTCTTTAATCCCCATCACCTCTTTCACCCTAGTACAGGTTACTTTTCGCTGTAATATGTAAACAGAGCTTCAAAAATAATGAAAGACTTTTATTTTCCCTAGTTGCTTGACGTCTCATGCTTTCGTCATTTCTTAAGGGATTGAAGTCGGTCCTGGCTGTGGTTGCAGGAGCCATACCAGTGATAATAGCTAAGCAGGTGTTTAGAACATGCCTGGTATCAGGCTAGTCTCTTTACATGTATTATCTCGTTTTATTCTCGCCAGTCCAAGAGAGTGTGATGATCTCCATTTACAGATGGAGAAACTGAAGCCTAGAGAGGTTTTTGCATCACTTGCCGCTAGTGAGTGGTGGAATCAATCAATCTCTCTGATTCTGCAATTTAAGAACTTAATGCCTTGATACTTTTGGAAAGGAAGCAAACCAGTTGGTGGGTGCATTTCATCTGTCTTTGATGCCTGGATGTTCATTCTCCCATCGCATGTTTGTTTCTTTTTTGCGGTTCCTTCACAGGTGGACAGTTTCAGAACTGCAACAGTTCACGAGCCCTTTATTCAAAGTTATGGAAAGAGAACCGAATGTCTGTCCTTCCAGAGCTCTTTAACTTGATGTCTGGCCCTGAAGGAAGGACTTGGGTCTTAGGGGTTCACCAGGTCAGGTCTTCACTAGAGTTGATGGCTCAGGATTTAGAATTGTATTTTAAAGTTATTTTGCTAACCAATGAGAAGTTCTTTTTGTTTTAAAATGTGTATGTGTGTGTGTGTGTGTATGTACACATTTTTTAAAAATCTCATTTTATGAAACATTGTTCTCCCAGGAAATATTTTAACAACCACTGAAATGTTCTCATTTAAATTCTGCAAATCTGATTGCTACTACTGGGAGAATTATTTTACTCTTGGAGAAGCACCCACACCCTGAAGTTCCAGTAAATGAGCCTATTCTGGTTTTCATTTCTTTTTCAGGAGCATTTCAGTTGACCTTTCTGCAGCTTTTCCCAACATAATAAAGAAAGCTCCTGGGGTTTGAGGTTCATTTAAATAAATAGTTTTCCAAATTAAAAAAAAAAAACACAATTCTTGCTGTAAGCCTTTTTTAATATCTTTCTTTTCTTTTTTTAAAGATTTTATTTATTTATTCAACAGAAAGAAAGAGGGAGAGAGAGCAAAAGCAGGGGGAACAGCAGGCAGAGGAGAAGGAGGCTCTCCGCTGAGCAGAGAGCCTGATGTGGGGCTCGAACCCAGGACCCTGGGATCATGACCTGAGCTGAAGGCAGACGCTTAACCCACTGAGCCACCCAGGCGCCCCTAATATCTCTCTTTTTTAAATACCTTATTGGTTTTTTACGATTCAAAAGTAATGCTTATTGTAAAAAGTCCAATAATAAAACATTGTCTCCCTACTGCCCACTCCCACTCCATCCTTCTAAGTAATCCTGACAGTTTGGTGGGTATTCTCCCCTACTTTGTGTGGAAACATGCATATATGCATATGGATCTATAGGGTTTCCTTTCTTCCTCCTAAAATTGGGCCATATTGTACTTAACCACTCTGCAACGAGCTTTTAAAAAATTGACCCATGCCCAGCTTGCTTAGGAAAGGTAGTAGGTTTGGGGGACAGCTGTGGGTGGGGACAGCCCCTAGACCTGGAGCCCCCCTGTGGGAGGCAGGTTCCCACCCTCATGAAGCATCCCTGTCTAATCAGGGTGGGGACCCAACCCCCTACTGGATGACTGTAGCAAGAAGACCTGGGGCATCACCCAGGTGGGTCTCTCTGTCCCTTTGGCTCACTGAGCCAAGCAGAGCGTGAAGGTCCAGAATCTGAGCTTCCCAGGAACCCTAGTTTGCTCCTCCTCTATTCCTCATCCTCCACGCAGAAGGACTGGAACCATTGTACTTCTTCCTTAATTTCACATACAGAAGATTCTGGAATTGTATCATCCTAAGATAATCACAGTCAACATTCATTAAGCATTCATCATGTGCCAGGCTTTGATCGAAGCCCTGTAATTGTCCGAACCCTACTAAGATAGGCATGTTTATTATTCCCATTTTACTGAAGGGGAAACTGAGGCACAGAAGTCACCTGCCTAAGGTCACTCAGCCAGTAATCATCAGACCTGTAATCATCATTTGGCCCCGGGCATCTGACTCCAGATGCTCACCTTGACTACTTCCTCTATGCTGTAGTGAGACTCCGAAGTTTTGTGATTTGAGGATTCTGGTCTTTGAAGTTCAGTGATTCTATAATTCTAAATCAAGGAGTAAGAGGCTTTCCTAGACTCTGTTGGGGTCACAGGGCAGGGGGGAGACGCCCCTGAATTGAACCTCCATCAGCTACTCACAAGTGTGCGCTTCCTCCATTCCGCACAGGGAAGGGCGGCACTGGTACCAGTTGCGCCACGCTCTGAACCAGCGGATGCTGAAGCCCAGTGAGGCTGCACTCTACGCTGGTGTCGTGAATGAGGTGATCGACGACTTCATGGCCCACCTGAACCTGCTGTTGGCAGAGAGCGCCTCGGGTGACCAGGTGTCTGACATGGCTCACCATTTCTACTACTTTGCTTTGGAAGGTACCCATGTTGGGAGAGGGTCCTGGGAGGAGGAGGGGTCGGGGCGGGGCCGCCGGCTTCCGGGCGCCACGACACCACCTCCCTTCGCGTCCTTTGTGCACCGCCAGCTATTTGCTACATCCTGTTTGAGAAACGTATTGGCTGCCTGGAGCGCCCCATCCCCCAGGACACCGTGGCCTTCGTCAGATCTGTCGGGCTCATGTTCCAGAACTCAGTCTATGTCACCTTCCTCCCCAAGTGGACCCGTTCCCTGCTCCCTTTCTGGAAGCGCTATCTGGATGGCTGGAACACCATCTTCTCTTTTGGTAAGGAGGCCTGGGAAGGAAGTGGCAGGTGCAGGGGTGAGGGGGAGGAGAGTGGGTTCCAAGGTCTGTGCAGGGGCATTCTGCCTCCCACTACCAGCTGTCAGAATGGCTCTTGGTCCTTGGAGATCATGACTTTTGACCTTGACCGCCTTTCTTCTCCATTGTCCCCGCAGGAAAGAAGCTGATTGATGAGAAACTCAAGGAGATAGAGACCCAGCTGCAGACAAGGGGGCCAGATGAGGTCCAGATATCTGGCTACCTGCACTTCCTGCTGACCAGAGGACAGCTCAGTACTCATGATGCCATGGGCAGCCTGCCTGAGCTGCTCCTGGCTGGCGTAGACACGGTGCGTGAGGGGGGCCAGCCAGGAGACCAGGGGCTTCCAGCTCCTATCCTGAACCAATTCCCCATTACCCTCACCTGAGCCTGACCTTCGTCCCTCCAGGTACCTGCTTCTCTTTCTGTATGCTAGATGTAGAGCTAGGTGGAAAACGGGGGAGGTCATTCAACCTGGCGGAGGTGGGCAGGGAACGGTCCTTTTGTAAGAGGGATCCCATCGCCTCCTGGAGCCTCTCTTGGCCACCTAGAAGTTTCATCTCACATCTATTTAAGGTGTAACTTAAGTGGAGAGCTCGACCACAAGCATCTTCTTAGTTGGTCTCTGCTTTCCTTTTGTCGCATGGGGTCGCTGTCTGTTCCAAACTCCTTGTTAGAGCTCGATTCTCCATCCCAAGGGTCCTCACGTGCTGTGGAGTCACGCTCGGCAGGGAGCATCCTCATGAGCCCCTGTGTCTATTTCTGCCATGCTTCTGGCAAATTCATTTTACGGTGCATGCCCACTCAGCCTCCTACTACCCTCCTCTCTAGCCTTTTGCCTAGAAACCCCTCCTCACTTCCTCTCTCTCTCTGCCTTCCAGACATCCAACACGATGACGTGGGCCCTATACCATCTTTCAAAGAACCCAGAGATCCAGGCTGCATTGCATAAGGAAGTAGTGGGCGTGGTGCCAGCCGGACAGGTGCCCCAGCCCAAGGACTTTGCCCACATGCCCCTGCTCAAAGCTGTGCTTAAGGAGACCCTGCGGTAGGCAGTGGTTCCTGGGAGTGCAGGAGGAGGATTCAGGGACGGGAGTCGGGAGCGGGGGCTGGGGGGTTGGAGCTAGGGCCAGGGGCGAGGTAAAAAGAAGGACTTGGGGGACCAGAGGCAAACGTGCACCTTCTTTTCCCTGCAGCCTCTACCCTGTGGTCCCCATGAACTCCCGGGTCATCACAGAAAAGGAAATTGAAGTCAATGGCTTCCTCTTCCCCAAGAATGTGAGTGGAGCTGAAGAGCTGGGATTCCCAGGGCTGCCCTGAAGCCCTAATATGACGTGCTGCCCATTCTTGCCCTGCAGACCCAGTTTGTGTTCTGTCACTACGTGGTGTCCCGGGACCCTGACATCTTCCCTGAGCCGGAGAGCTTCCAGCCTTACCGCTGGCTGAGGAAGAGCCAACCTGCTGCCCTTGGAGTCCAACATCCGTTTGGCTCTGTGCCCTTTGGCTATGGGGTCCGGGCCTGCCTGGGCCGCAGGATTGCAGAGCTGGAGATGCAGCTGCTGCTGTCAAGGGTGAGTGGGGAGAGGCTGGAAGGCCATGTGGGGCCAGGGAGGGCTGGTGGAGACCAGGGAGAGGAGTGGAGGGTTGGCACAGGGAGGGAGCAGGGGAGGGAGGGGAGCAGCTGGAGATCGAAGATTCTAATGCCCAGGCGTGTTCCCTCCCAGCTAATTCAGAAGTACGAGGTGGTCCTGGCCCCCGAGACAGGGGAGGTGAGGAGCATGGCACGCATTGTCCTGGTTCCCAACAAGAAGGTGAGCCTGCGCTTCCGGCAGAGACAGTGCTGAGCTGGGCCTGTGCCTCCTGGGAGCAGCCCCCTTCTCGCTCCCTGGCGCACTTATTCCTAGCCACGGCTGTGTCTCAGACCAGAAGGTGGAGAAGGTGGCTGCCAGGCACCAGAGGTCGAAGCAACTCAGTGTACTTTCTGTAGGACCCTGAGCTTTTGCCACTTTTATCATTCTGAATGTCTCTCTCTCCGATAAAGAGCCACCCCTGTGTCACATTGCTCTCTTTGGAGAAAATATAGAATAAAGGGACTTTTATTGGAAATTGGAGACCTTTTTCATTCTTCTTGATGACCCAGTGTCTGAGCCCCTTGGGGGAACAGCCTCTCCCCACTTAGGGATCTTGTGGGAGGCAGAGCCCTCTCCCTCAGCAGACAGTGAGAACACCGGAGCTTTCCTGGACCTCGTGGAGAGGGCTTTGCCCAGCCTGAGCAGGACTTACAGAGTGGTCCTCTGGGCCCCAAGAGGGGCACTGTCTTTCAAACAGAAAGTGCTTGGACAGAGGTAGTGAAGTGCTGCAGAAATGGATGGAGGCATTCTGGGCTAGGTCTCCAGGGATGGCTCCCCAGGGGGCGCCGATCAGCCTGGGAAGCACCAGGTTGGCCTCCCTCAGGAGCATGAGTGTGGGGACGCTCTCACCACAGCTGCTGGTCCCAGCGCATCTCCATGTCTCTGGGCAGTGCTGCCTGTGGGGGAGAAAATGTCCTCCCTGCCCCCACTCCTGGCCTGTGATTCCCTCCCCAACAGCGATGGCGACAGTGACAGAGGGAGGAACAGGAGCAGCAGAAGCATGGCCTCTGTCCTGTGCCCACCTTCCACACATCTCCTATGCAACCCAGAGCTGGAAGCCGGGCTGCCGTAGAACCTGAGCTGCAAGGCAGTATGGGGATTGTAGTTTTTAGCTCTCCAACCTCTTCAATACAGGAAGCCGACCAGAAGGAAAGCGGGCTGGTGCAGAGTGTACCCCAGGTTTGAGGAGGGCAAGGAGTCCCGGCCTCACAGAGTCCCAGCCCCAGGGGTAAATTTCTGCTGGGTCGTAGAAAACTAAAGTCGAATTTCTTATGTTGGTGAGATTTAAAATTGCATATATATATATATATGATTGTCCTTATTAAAATCCTTCAGTGGCTTCTCTCAGCCCTGAAGCGAAGTCCTAAGTCCTTACTCCAGCTCAGAAAATTCTAACACCCTGCCCTCCACCCCTACACTCTGCCCAGACAGACGCCCCTTCCACAGCCTAACCCCAATTCCTTGTATTGCCCTGAGCACATTCTGCTCTTTCTGGCCTCAATACTTGGTTCTTCATGTCCCCTTTCCTTGGAACACTCTCTTCACTGGTGATGCCATCCCAGAGAACGGGCTCTTCCTTAGGGCTCAAATGTCACTGCCTTTGAATAAGCCTCCCCTGACCTCGCTGGGGGAGCAAAAGCACTTCCTTTGTGCTCCCCGCCTCTCCCTGCAAATGTTACAGAACAGAGGGCTTAGCCTGTTCACCTTGTCAGCAACCCAGCTGTCTCCCCAGCCACCTGTGTACCCCCTGGAGGGCACAAACCACGCTCCTTTCGGTTTGGATCCCATAGCCAACTCTGTGTCTGGCACCTGGAAGGCAGTTATTCAACGTTTGTTGGATGAGAAGAGGCTGGAAGAGTAGGCAGGGGAAGGAAGAAGAGGGGACAACGCAGAGCTTTTCTTATTGACTACAGGGAAGAAATCACGAGAGAATTGGGAGGAATTCCTGATGAGAAGGGCACAGCTCTTAACCCCCCCACCTGTGCCGGGATTCAGCTGGGAGAGCGCCTTATACACAAAGAGCGTGGGGGCTGGGCTCAGAGGGGGGCAGGGATTTCTGCCAACCAGAGCCACTTCTGCCTTCCCGGTGGGCTGTTCCTTTGGACCACCGGACTACCGGGGGTCTGCTGTCTCAGGGAGTGCCCACCTAAGTCACAGACTCAGGTCATGATCCCAGGATCCTGGGATGGAGCCCTGCATCAGGCTCCCTGCTCAGCGGAGAGCCCGCTTCTCCCCTGCCTGCTGTTCCCTCTACTTGTACTTGCCCTCTACCTCTGTGTGTGTGTGTGTGTGTGTGTGTGTGTCAAAGAAATAAGTAAAATCTTAAAAAAGAAAAGAAAAGAAATCAGCTTGTCCTTTTGAAAAACATTTAGGCAGCACTCCCAGGTGTAAAAATAAATCGAGTACCTGATGTTTTCTGGCTGTCTACCTGCTCCTGATCTTAGATGTTTTAGCTCTGGATGAGGTTTGCCTTGTTAATAGTTCGGTTCCAGCTCCTTATTTCTGATTCCAGTTTTAAGATGCACGTCAAATAAAAATTCTGACAACTGCCATCACGGGATGGGTATACAGGACATCATACTGAATTCTTCTGTATTTGTGGATATTTGGAAGGCCAGCAAGATTGCCAGCAAATTGTGTCTCTCCTACGCTGTGTTCCTGCCGTTAGCCAGCTCTTCTTGTAGATCTTAGTCCTGACAAGTAATACGGATGCAATAACGTGATGAATGATTTTCCTAATTATGGAAACGAGGCATCCTTATCTCTCGGCAAGCCATCGTGCTCATTACGTGTTACACATCATAAATCTCTACTGTCTACAGAAAATACAGTTGCCCACGTCCCACCCCCAAGTCAGTATATTAACATCTCTAGGCATGGGCCCTAGATTTCCATCTTATAAAGCTCCCCCCCGCCCCCTGCTCCGGGGGTTGGGGGGATCCCGGTACACTGCCAGGGTTGACATGGCAGTGGAGATGGTGTGAGAGAAGAGAGGGAGTGGCTTGAGAAGCTGAGGGGAGTCCAGCTTGGAGGCCCTGGAAACTTGGAGGTGCTTTGGAGGTTGGGGCAGGAGTCAGGGGTTTGGAGCCAATGATGCCTGAAGAGTGTGGCCAGCCCCAGGCTCAGAGGTATGAACAGAGGGTCAAGCAGGGTGGGTTTCACACTTTTATTCAGGATTGTCCCTATGGCAACCCTTAGACTCTGTTCTAGAAGCCACAGTGCTGGAGACTATCGGGAACTGAGGGCTGGCTGTGATCCGAGAAGGAGGGCTGAAGCAGGGGGCTGGAAGGGCTGGCATGGTCCCTCACAGAAGGGCCCAGGCTGTGTCCTCAGCATGGTGGAGGTGGAGACCTATCTACTCTCAGGGGGAGCAGGAAGGGGAAGGAGTGACTTCCTCAGGATGCCCTTTCTGTTGGCACCATGACTTCTGAAGGTCTGCGTATGGGGCGCCATCTTGGGCAACTGCTCAGAGACTGACCCGCTATCCTTACCCTCCAGTCAGCTGCAGCTGGAGGCAGGCTGCTCCAGGCTCTCTGAGAACACTGTCCCTTGACACAGGCCCAGAGAAGCACCCCCATCCCATCATCCTACTTGAGCCCAAGGCCCGGGGCCTTCCCAAGGAGGGCCAGAGCAGAGCTGGCACTCACCCACGGGTTATGGCAAAATTGGAAACAAAGGCTGGGCATCTATGAGAAAAGGCCTTCATTTGCTGTCCGACTCATCAGGCACAAATGTCTCCACTCTTGCTCTGTGAGGGGAATGAGGTGGGATTGTATTTTAAGAATATTAGCCTATCCTCTCCCCACTGGAAGGCAGACCTACAGTGTCCATTGCCACAGGGGAGGGATGAAACAACAGAAACCTGGTCTTGGTTTTGGAATTTGACTCTCAAGATAGGTGGCAAGAAGTGCAAGACATGTGCAGTGGATTTGGAAGAATGCATAGTGGGTTAGAGAAAAGGCCCCACTCAAAGATTCCCTAGGTTGATGAGGGTTGGGGAAGCAAAGAGACTGGACATCTCTGAGGCCCACATTTCAGGGGCTCCTGAGAAGAGGGCCCCGAGAAGGGAGCTGTATCTGAAGGGAAGAGGGGAGTGTGACAAATACCCCCAGAGAGGTCTGGAGATGACAAAGGTAGAAGAGCCCTGTGCCCTATGTTTCCAGGGTAGAGGCTGAAGTAAAGCAAAATGTAGAATAAAGCAGACCACTTGCTTTGGTCTGAGCCGATGGGCTTGGGACTGCTCTGCAGAGCTTCCTGAAGCCCAGACAAGTGCAGGTCTGGGAGCTAGAATGTCCTCACGCCCCAGGAGCAGGCAGGCCCAGGGAGGCTTCGTGACAGGGACTGAGAGAGCACCTAGCAGGTGCCAGGTCCACCCATGACCAACCCAGTGAAAACCAGATGGGAACAGGATTGTTTTAGCTGGTGTGGCCATGCGCGGATGATGACTGAGAGAGCACCTAGCAGGTGCCAGGTCCACCCATGACCAACCCAGTGACAACCAGATGGGAACAGGATTGTTTTAGCTGGTGTGGCCATGCGCGGATGATGATGCTATTTAAAGCCTTCCCCTCCCCTCCCCACCAGATTCACCCCAAGAAAAGGTGGGGGGGTGAGCCCCAAACTGACTGAGACTCATTTCTCCCACCTGGTGAAGTGGGGTTCATCACAGAAACTCCATTCAGCGTTAGAAAAATAAAGTTATGTTTCCTGCAGATGAGAGTTCATAGACTGAGTTGTGTTTACTATGTAATTAACTAATTCGTATCTTCTTCATGGTTTTGTTATAAGTTAAAGATGAAAAAAGGAATTTCAGTGGGCTAACACCCTATGTGCCAAAGAAATGCCAGTCATCATGTTTGTCCATCACAGACCTTCCCTTGTGTCTTTGAATTCAGAAAGCACAGAGGTCCTGCCATAGGTTCGGGTCAAATGACTGGCATTCTCTAAGGGAAACTTCTACAATTCAAGTTCATGGGCTGTTTTTTTCCATTTATGCTTCCTCAGGGGTTCATCCTCAGTGATCCAAATGCAGGGGCCTGAGAACAGCACTTGCTGGTGCTCAGGATGAGGATGGAGGGAGGACCCTAGCCCCACCCCGGGCTGCTGTTCCACGGTGACCACCAACAGCCCTGAAATGACAATGCTGGGAAGAGCTGGAGGGCAGGGGCACAGCAGTGGGGAACGTTAGTGGTTGTGGGAGAACAGCTGGGATCCCCAGGTAGTCCAGAAGCTGAGGAAGCCAGAGCCCCCCAGTGAACCCCACCAGCTGAGAGCTTGCTGCCCCGCTGGGTCCGGTCACACCCCAGGTGGGGGGAAAGTAACATGGATGGCCCCAGAGCAGCTGGCCCTGGGGTAATACCAGTGCTTCTGGCTCATGGATCCCCAGGCTTGACTCAACCATTCTCCTTCATTTCATCATCCCATGGTGCACTGGGCATATGTGAGGGCTTCTGGGAGCATAGGCAGGGCAGGGGCAATTACGGTAAGGCTGGAGAAGCCTGTGGGGAAAAGAGAAGGGAAGACAGTGAGTACACGGTGGGAGGGGAGGTCGCTTTTCCAATAGGGGAACCTTGTGTTGCCATCCACGGCCAAGCACATGGAGTCTGAGTCCCTAGCAAGCATGCTACCAGCCAAGAGTCTGAGAGGATTTACTGAGATGAGTACTTAGAGAGAAGTTCCCTCCTGTCAGCATAGTTCCTACTGAGCATGGAAATTCCATTCAACAAAGATTTATTGACTTGCTTCCTTCCAGTGGAATTCCAAGCAGGTGAAAATTGGGTTGAGAGAGGGCGAGTCAATCTCCCCAGAGCATCTGAAATCACAGCACTGTCCTTGCCTTTACCCCAGCCTTTGCCCGTCCCTCTTAGGAGGACCTCCATGACCTCAGCTGAGATGGGGACAAAGTGGGGTCCCCACAGGGAGTACTGACCCTTGGAGTTTTCATGGGGCTCCTCAGCCATGAGCTGAGCCACTCCCATCCTTGAGTGCCCCAGTCTGAGATCTGAGAGTGCCCCGAAAGATCGATGGACAGGTGCTGAGGCCATTGGCCCAGAGTAGAGCCTACCTGAACCAGAGCCAAACCAGCAAACGAGGGTAGGGGAAGACGAAGGCCAGGTCCCCTGGCTCCCTTCATCATCTTCACCATGTGAGAGGTGGCCTGCGAGGGAGGACTCAGATACTCTCAGGCCCCGAGGGCGTCGATACCAGCAGGACTGAGCACCAGTGCCTGAAGGATGTCAGAGAGTGACACGATGCCCAGGAGATGCTGGCTCTCGTCCACTAGCACCAGCCGGTGCACCTGTGGGTGTGCAGAAGGTAGTGAGGGCAAGGTTGGCACCAAGAATCAGGGGCATGAATGCAACGTAATGGGGAGAAAAGCGTGTCTCCTAGAAATCAGTTAGGGGTGGCTCTGACCACTCTGGGCAATGCAAAGTGTCCCTTTTGCATGGGGGCCCCAGGAGCAGGAGCAGTGGCAGACCAGTGTGGACACTGAGAGCTCAGAATGGCCATGAAATGGGAGGACAGGGCAGGTGCCTCGTGTATAGGGACAGCTGGAGCTGCTCATGAGGACTGGGCCGTATGTCTTGGGGGCGCGTAGGCAGAGGCGTGGGGTACCTGCTCCCGGGCGATCCGGTCGATGACTTCCCCCAAGCTCTCGTGGGGCTGGCAGGAAAGGACCCCCTCCAGACACAGCGTCCTCTGCTTCAATGCTTCTCTCACACTAATGTCTAGGTGGTTGTAGGTTTGCTGGGCGGCCAAGTGCTGGGGCAGGGAGGGAAGTGCCATGGGAGTCAGCCCCTCAGCCAGACCCCAGAACCCCAGACGCTGCCCCCTCTACACCCGTAAAGGTCCTTCTGGTCCACAGACATCCCTCCACCAATCCTCGCACCCACAGCCTCTCCCTATGGCACCCTCAGTTCCCCATCCCCACACACACTTACAATCACATCAAAGCGGGAGTAGAGACCCACAACCTGTCCTGCAGGGGTGAGGGTGGGGGGAGAAAGAGAAGAGGTTCACATCAGGACCAGGATACCATGCAAAGGCCAGGGGCGGGCTTTCAGAAGGAATTACTGGACACCCCCTCCAGGCTACTGGCTTCAAAATGACGCCTGGAGCTGTCACCACCTGAAACCACAAATCACACAGCTTCACGGACAGAGAGACAGCCTGACACACCTCCTGATGTGACTCGACACGAGTACATAGTGTCACATTCGAAATAGCCTAGCCTCCAACAGATAGCCTGAAACTGACCAAGCCTTTAGATCCAATTTCCAGTTTACGGCAAAGCTGGAAATAGAGGAACAATACCGAGGCCCCCTGTAGAAAGCAGAGATGGATCTGGAGGTGGACATTCTGCAGGACAATGGACCCACGATAATGTCATGGAAATTAAGTGAAGAAGTATACCAGACTAAAAGAGACTTAAGACAAAAGAAGCAAATGCAAAGCATGGACCTTAATCGAACCCTGGTTTGGACAAATCAACTGTAAAAAAAAAAAAAGGTATTCTCAGGGAAGGCGAGCAAATGAGAATCAGGAGCAGATCTTAGAGAATATTAATAAATTGTTTAGAGTTTTGTTAAGTGATATGGGAAATATTCTGATTTTTAAGAGGCACAGACTGAGGGGGTTGGGGGTAAACGACATGATCTCTGTAATTCAAATCACTTCTGTTAGAAAGGGGGAAAAAACCTGGTTATGGCAATATGTTACCAGGAATTAATCCAGGTAATGGATATGTGGCTTTCATTATACGTTTTTTCCCTACAATTTTCATATATTTGAAATTTTTCAAAATCAAAAATAAAACACTTCTTGGCAAGTCTAACTTTGAAATGGTTTACAGCCATGGTTTAGCCACAGAAATGTGGTCCCTCTTCAGAGCAAGGAAAGGTGAGCTCTGGCTGGATCCCGAGACCCATTTTGAGATGAATTAACACTAAAAGACTCATCTCCTGTTTCCTCTCACCATGCTCATTTTATCGCACATATTCCTCTCAAACCATCCCCTGAAGTCAGAGGCTGGCTGTTGTTAAGAGTCCCATGTCACCAACGAGGAAACTGAGGCACAGAGAGGCTAAGTCATGGGTCCAAGACTCAAAGCAGGCAGACCAGTAGCCCCAGCTCCTCCCTGGGTCCTGAGCGGATGCCAGACCCCTGCCTGCAGCCACCCCAGCCCAGCCAGCTCCACTCCCGGGTTCAGGTACCAGCTTCATTGATCACGGGCAGCGCAGACACGCGCCGGTCCACAAAGATGTCCAGTGCCGTCAGGATGGGCGCCGTGTCCAGCACCACAGCCAAGTCCCGGAATGTCCCGATGCCCAGATCTTGGATGGTGCGGGAGAGGAAGGAGGGCTGGGGCAGCAGGGCGCCCTGGTGGTCAGGGACAGGGCGGGGTTGGCGGGGGCCAGGTCCCTGAGGGCTCCCAGCGGCCTCCTCCCCAGTCCGTTGGGCCAAGGACCGTGCAGCCCCTCGGGCCCCCCGAGGCTGTTCCCCGGCTCACAAAGATATGCAGGAACTTGAGCAGCCGCTTGTGTGTAAGGATGTGGAGCACAGCACCCGAGACTGGGTCCAGGACCGGCAGACGGTGGATCCGGTTCTTGATGAGGACATAGACAGCTTCAAACAGGCTGCAGAGGTGGGAGTGGTGGGTCTGGGGGAGAGACACCCTCCACCCCAGCCCATGTAAAAGGAAGACAGGGTGTGCAGGTTGCCTCGTCCCAGGCAGGATGAGCCCATGAGTTCGGAACCGCGGAGCTGGGGAAAGGGACTGCGTGGAGGTGCAGGTGGGTGGCTGAAGATCCTTACCTGCTGTTGGGAGAAATGGAGACCAGAGGCTTGAAGCAGCCCTGAAGGTAGATTTCTGTAGGCAAAGCCAGAGTCAGGCCCAGGGAGCTGGCTGCCTTGCCCGTCACCAGGTGACTCCCAGGCGGTCTTCTGCCCTCCGGTCCCCTGGGCTCCCTCCCACTCACCCCTCCCTTACTCCCTCCAGGAAATCCCCACTGCCCAGCCTCGACCTCAGGTGCCTGGCCCCACCCTCACCCACACACCCTCAGTCCCTTCCAGGTCCCCCCCCCCCCAGGCTCCCCACCAGCTCACCTCTCCAGGTCTCAATCTTGTGTTCTTCAATCTCATGGATCTGGACCTAGAGACATTGACAGACTCCACAAATCAGAACATGGGCCCCTCAGGACACCAGGCTCCCTGAGCCACCCTCTGCCCCAGCCCAAATGGGAGCCCCCGGGACCCCCAGCCCACTCCTCACCAGTGGGGACCTATAATAGCGGTGCAGCACCAAGATGAAATCCGTGATGGTCAACATCCCTGCGGGGTCGGTGGGGGGGCGGGGGTCAGCCTGGGCCCTTGTGGTGATAGGCAGGCTGAAGGGTCAGACGCCCTTCCCTGCTCTGCCAGAGGCCGAGGACTGAGACAGCTGTGGGAACTGTGGAAAGAGGGAAGCAGGCCAGCCCCCTCCCATGCCTGAGAAAGGAGGTTGTCCCTTTTACACTTCCCCTGTCATCTCTCTCCTCCCCTCACCTTCTATCCTCCTAATTTCTCCCTCTTCCTCTCCTCTCTTCCCATCTAGCACCTGTAACGTGGGACCACGGGGGAGTAGAGCTGGACTGGTCAGCCAGTCACACCTACTCCACATGTAGGGTCTCCCACCTGGAGGCCACAAGACCGGGATCTGATGTTCCCTGTGCCAACCCCCAGCTGGGCTCGGCCCGAGGGTCTGCTCAAGCCCATGGCGCGTCAGAGCTCAGCCCCAGAATCACCGCAAAGGATCTTTTTTCCCTTCCCCGCCACCTCTGCCTCCCTGCCCCTCCTCACCCACAAAGCTTTGCTTCTTGCTGTCCCACAGAGGTGCCGCCCGGATGCTGTTGGCCACGAGGGCAAAGAAGGCCTTCTTGATCTGAGGGCCAGAGAGAACGGTGAGGGGTGAGGCTCTCCTTGCCCCTCAGTGGTACCCTGTCTCAACCAGGGGCCTTCCCTGGGGCCTTCTGCCGGGGTCTCCAGTACATGAGCTGGACTGCCTCTCCTACGCTACGGTGCCCCCTAGACGTGGTCCTCGGCAGAGACGCTTGCTTAGAGATGAGGCTGCTGATGGCCAGAGGCACCGCCATGACCCCTTCCCCTGGCTCCCCCGGGCGTGGGAACCTAAGCCAGCATTTCCACTCGGAAGCCATATGTGGGCAGTCACACACCGTCCAGTTTTTCCTAATCTAAGCACTGGAGGTATACTTATTTACATAATACTTACAGAATACCCTTCTCTAAATAAATCTGACTTTGATTCACGTGGCCTCATCTGAACTAATACCATCTACACTGGTGGCATTTATTCTGGGTGTATTTTTCTAATGCATATCAAAATAAATGCAAAGCTACTAAAATAAACAAATTTGCTCGTCTACCACTAGACTCAGCGTTCTGTGAGTGGTTCTCATGCCATGCTTCTGGAGACATCGGCCCATGCTCTGTGACGGTGAGAATGGAGTCAGGCACTCGGGAGCTTAGCCTAGTGGAAGAGAAGGGACTAGAGCGCATCTTAATTTTCTGTTACCGAGAGTTCTCTGCTGTTTGTCCTAGACCAGCCTCTGCCGTGTCTTCCATGTACTCTGGGGTTCGCAAAGTGCTCCTGTTTATCCTGAGTTGTCCCAGGAGTCCTCTGAAGCTTGTAGGGCAAAGCAGGCGTTCCCGTCCCCATTTTATTTCATTTTTTATTTATTGTTATTATTATTTGTAGTACTCTCTCCACCCAACGTGGGGCTCGAACTCATAATGCCAGGATCGAGAGTTGCCTGCCCTTCTGATCGATCCCTATTTTAGAGATGAGAGAGGTAAAGTGACTGACCCAAGACCCTACGGATGCTAAATAGTGGATGGCAGTTAGGGTTAGGGAAGCCCTCCCCAGCCCAGGCCTCCGGGGTGCTCTGAAGGCATCCTGGGAGGTGACTCTCAGGAGGTACCCGGCAGAGTGTCCTGGAGGCTGTGAGCGGGGGCTGCAGCCCCAGTGGAGGGCAGCGGGGCAGAGCCACGGCCTCACCTCCAGTGTGGTGTCGAAGATGACCAGCTTGGAGCTGGTCGCCATGGCATCGTAGCAGGTGTGTTCCTGCATGAAACGCATGTAGATCTGGGCCCCGGGCTTCTGCAGCTCATCGTCCCAGCCCGGCTTGGGTAGCAGGGCCCGCGGGGAGGGGCACAAGGCGGGCCTCTCTTCCACCATGCCCAGTTCGTACCCCCAGGCCCCAGTGGTCGGGAACTCCAGGTCCAGCTCCAGACCATCTGCGGTGGAGCCCGCGGTTGAGGCTACATCATCGGAGGGGGAGATGTCCCACTCTGTGGGTGAGGAGCCCAACCGGGCCGAGGGAGCAGCGTGGGACAAATGCGTCACCTCGGGGAATGTGGCCTCCAGCCCGGTGTACTCAGCAGGTGGCCCGGCCTGGGGATCGGTTGGATCTGTTGGAGGGGCAGAGGACAGTAAGCCCGTCTTGAGGAGCACTTTAGTATGTGCTGGCTCAGGTCAACTTCACAGCAGCCTTGGAAAGCCTGACAGCTGCGGTCCCATTTTGCAGGTGAGAAAGTGGAGTCTCAGAGTCACACAGGACAGTGGATCTGTCCTGAGTTGGCTGTGCCGGGCCCCTGGGTCTGCAGTGCAGTTGACCTTTCCCATCTGGAAAAACTGAGGCTACGAGAGGAGGCTTTGGTCCATCTCTGTGCTGTCGAAGGATCCACAGCAGAGCTCCAGCCCCAGGCTCTGGCACAGACCACTGCCCCCCACTCCCAAGTCCCCAGAACTGGCCTTGGCCTCACCTTCCCCCAGACCCAGCAGCTCCCCTTCGTCCACAGCCTCCTGCCTTGTCCATCGCGAGGCCTTGGTGCCCTGTTTCCCATGGCTTCTCTCTGAGCCAGTGTTCATGGTCGGTGATGGCCATGAAGTGTTCTCTCCTTGTTCTAGGAAGCTCATCTCTGGAAGGGGGAATGGGGCCTGTTTGGTTAATAGGGATTAACACAACAAAATCAACTAAAATGTTATCAATAATAATATTTAATATTTGCAAGCTCCCCTAGGGTTTTTCTCCTACACATTTGTCACTCAAACCTCACAGCAATCTTATAAAGGAGGTATTAATGATCATCCTTATTTTACTAAAGAGGGACCTGAGATCAGAGAGGTTAAGCAACTTGCCACAGTTCACACAGCTAGTAAGTGATAAAGTCAGAACCGGGATCAGTCTTCAGACTCTAGATCTGTCCCCCTTCTTCTTCTGAAAGACGAAGGAGGAGCTGAGGTACAAAGGGAGAAGAGACAGGATAAAGCAGGAAGAGGAGAGAGAGACAAAAGCCGGGCTATGAGAGCAGAGGAGACTGGGGGCCCAGAAAGGTGGGAGACAAAGGAAGTGGGAGAAGAGGCTCCACTAACCTTGATGCTCCAGTCCCCCACGGCAGCTCCAGGTTCTGTGGGGAGAAGAAGGTCTGAAGGGGTGGGAACATGTTCCACATTCCCAAACAATAAAAGAGCCTTTTTCCCCACCACGTGTGTGTGCGCGCCCACCTGCACACACATGTACACCCCCCACAGCCCCACACACACAAACACTTCTACACATCCAGAAAACCACACACTCAACCATTTCCAGATGCACACAGAACCACAGATGTCCCTTACACGAGGAATACCCATACACACAGATGACCACATGCACACACACGCACACGTGCGTGCACACAGTGGTGTGCTGGCCTCTGCTGCCCCAGCACCCGTCCCCCGAGACCCCTACCCGGCACAGCGTGTGCTCCATGCGGCCAACCCCAACCAAATGGGGAGCGAGTGCGCAACACCAGGCGCACAGCACTATTCTGGGCCCCCGCCTTGGCGCCTTGCCCTCCCCGGATCAGTTTCGCTCTGATTGGGTGTCAGGCGGCGGGAGGGAGGGCCCCACAGGCTCCCCGGCTCCTGCCCCGAGCCTGTGGCGGGGTGGGGAGGGCAGGGGCGCACCTGGAATCTCGAGGCTTTGTCCTAGGCTCTCTCCTGGGTCATCAAGGACAAGCTTGAAGGACGTTGCTATGGGGGGAGGTGGCTTGGAGCCCTGGGTGGGGAGTAGGGGTGGGGGCACCGGTAGGAGGAGGTGGGCTCTGGGAGTTCTGGGTTCCTTTTCATCTTTGTCAGGTGGCAAAGGAGGGAAAAATGGAGGCAAGTTGAGCTCAACCGTTGTTCCCCTACAAACTTCAGTCGTGGGTGATGCTGGAGTTAAAAAGGGCAGGTTGGAGTCGGCTGGGAGGCTGGGGCCAAGGGGTTTGTGGGCGGTCCCGGGAGAGCGGCCATTGTGTGTCCAGATGTCCCCATTGGAGTCCCAGGAGCCTGTCCCTTCCCCTGCTGGAGGAGTTGGGGTGGGATGGCCGGGAAGGTGGAGAACTGGGAGAAGTCATGAAGCTGTGCGGTGGCCATGAGGGTCCAGGGTGGGAGACATCTGTTTCTACCAGTGGTTTGGTGGTGGGTCCCAGTATGTAGAAGCCCCGGTCCCAACATCCCTCTGTGCGTGCTGTCCCTACATCCCCTTGTGTGAAAGGATCCCAGCCTGGCTCTGGTGGCTGCCCACCCGCCCTTCCTGGGCATTCCTGGGGCCTGAGTCAGCGTCCAAATTGGGAATGCTGTCGCAGCTGCTCTAGCTCCCCTCTCTCTGCCTGCCCCTCCTCTCCCCCTTCCAGCCTCTTCCATTCCAGTCTCCGGCCCTGGAGTGGACACTAAGTAATGGATTACTGGATTTCCTGCTGAATGTACTAAACACACTTCTCATCACCCCTCAAAGGCCCTGTCCTGCCTCCAGGGAGGGTGGAGAACAGATAAGGGAGGGACTTTGCCTTTCTGTGTGTGTCTTGGGTAGTACCAGGGCTGAGTGCAGCTCTCATTCTGCGGGATCCCTGTAGCCTATTCCTGGCTTGTCCCAGATGATGGAATGTGTAAGGCACCGCTAAGGGGACGCCTCAACTGGTGGAAGGATCAAGTGGACCATCCTTGGAGAGATGTGATGAATCGGACCTGGAAAGCTTCTACCCACCCCCCCACCTTAAGCTCCAGGCCACCGTCACTATCAAACCAGATAAAGAACAGGTGCAGATCACACCACTGCCTTCTCCAGCGGTGATCCATCCCCCGCTACCTCAGGCCTGTTCCCTCTACAGGGCCAGTAGGAGGGTTCTTCTTTAAGACAGTCTTGCCTGATGGCATCACTCTCACTGCACTGGCCTTCCTATAGCGCAGGTTCTATGTGCCTATCTCAGGGTACACAGAGCTTACATTTACATAACTATTCACGTGCGAAGGTTCTGTATCTTCAAGTAAACAGTGGGCACCTTGATGACCAAAATATGTTGACTGGATGTGATGGAAAACCTGTTTTACGGTCAGATGGACCTGATTAAAATTCATGTTCTGCTGTTTGTTTGCCATGTGACCTTAAAAAGCATTGCTTGTTTGCTCTGAGCCTGTTTCTACCCATGAAAAATGAGGATAAAACATTCTGTGGCAGACTGCCAGTTGCCTCCCACTATCTATTTTTCTCTTCTTCTTTTAGTAGTAGAACTACTTGAATGTTACTGGAGAGTGGCTGCCGGTCATAAAGACTCAGATTCCCAATCTTCCTTGCAGCTAAATGAGGCCTTGTGAAGAATCTTGGCCAAAGTGATGTGAATGGAAGGGATGTGAGCAAGTTCCAGATCAGTCCTTTAAAGAAAGAGGTGTGGGTTCCTTCTCTTCCTTTTCCCCTTCTGCTGGCTGGAAGGTTGCTGTGATGGCAGGATCTAGGGCAGCTATTTTGTACCCAAAATGGAAGATGCTTGTTAAAGGCTTCAAAGTCACCCTACCAGCTTAGACTGTCTGTGGACTATTTTATATGAGGGAGAAATACATTTTCTTGTTTAAATCATTCTTAAATTGGGTCTTTGGTACAACCACCAAACGTGCATCCTAATGAATACAAATTAATATCTGTAAGTGGCACTGCTCTAAAAAGTCCAAAACAAGTGACATTGGTTTAGAGATTGGGCAGCAGATAGTCAAGAAAAGTACTGTCTGCTGGTAAGGCGGTGACCCTTGTTATATTACAGCGAGACATTTGGTGTGATCGTCATCTATAATGCCATAATAGAGCCTATAAGTCACAGAAACCGGATGGAAACACTCAGACTGTTAGTGTGCATTGGCCGTTGCTTGTAACTACTAGCAAAGACCTACAGGAGAGATGCTCTCAGGCTGGATATAAGAGGTGGTTTAGAAGAGGCAGCCTTAGCCGGGGTTGTACTGGTAGTTCCAAACCTTTCTCAAGCACACTCTGTTCAGCAGCCATGGGAGCTGGCCCAGTGGGCAGAATAAGGGAGACTCCCTTCACAGCCAAGCATATTTTTTCATTTGGCCTCAAGACAGCCACCAGCAGTTTGAGAGAGAATAGAAGGTACACCATGTCCAGAGTATCGGGCACAGAAATCATGGCTCTGTGAGACCATTGGCTGTGGTTACTCAAATATGGAACCAGTCAGTAGCCTTTTAGGGTTTGGAGGGTGATGATGCCTGCATGGCTCAGTCCGTTAAGTGTCTGCCTTCAGCTCAGGTCATGATCTCAGGGTCCTGGGGAGGAGCCCCCTGTTGGGCTCCTTGCTTAGTGGCCCCTCCCCCAGCTCATACTCTCTGTCCCTCTCTTAAATAAATAAATAAAATCTTTTTTAAAGATTTTGAGGGTGTTGTATCTGCAAAGAAACGACAAATGTGGTCACCAAAAGCTGATTCGATCGGCCTCCCAGATGTGCGCCAGCAGGAAGAGGTCTATAGAAGCTACATGGTCTGCAAGGACATGGTCTCTGTAGAGGATCTTGAGTAAGGGATCACTTCCCAGGAGGCAACACCAGATGCCACATAGGCTAATAGAAATGGGAGGTCCTTCCAGAGAGCAGAACCAGTGGTTGCCAGAGGCATCCGCCCAAGAACTTACCCCTCTGTGGGGGAGCAGGTCTGCAATGCCTCCCCAGCTGGATTTGGTAATTGACAAGACCCGGTGACTGCTGGGTGTTTGCCTTTCTTTCTTGTTCCAAGTGGATTTTTAAAACATTTTGTGTGTAAATTCAATTTAGTTAACATATACTGTATTGTTAATTTCAGTGGCAGAATTTAGTGATTCATCAGTTGCATACAACACCTGGTGATCATTACATCAGGTGCCCTCCCTAATGCCCATCAGGGGTGGATACATAAAGCCAGCAGCAGACCTGTCCACAGAGACCTGGCAGGCCAGAAAGGACTGGCATGATGTCATTCAATGTGCTAAATGGGGAAAAGATGTAGCCAAGAATACTTTATCCAGCAAGGCTGTCATTCAGAATGAGATAGAGTTTCCAGACAAACAAAAACTAAATGAATTTATGAACACTAAACAAGCCCCGTAAGAAATATTAAAGGGAACTCTGAGCAGAGAGAGAGAGCCCAAAAGTAACGGAGACCAGAAAGGAACAGAGACAATCTACAGAAACAGTGACTCTACAGATAATAATGCAATGGCACTAAATCCATATCTTTCAATAATTACTCTGAATGTAAATGGACTAAATGCTCCAATCAAAACACATGGTATCAGAATGGATTAAAAAACAAGACCCATCAGGCGCCTGGGTGGCTCAGTGGGGTAAAGCGTCTGCCTTTGGCTCAGGTCATGATCCCAGGATCCTGGGATTGAGCCCTACATCAGGCTCTCCGCTCAGTAGGGAGCCTGCTCCCCCCTCTCTCTCTGCCTGCCTCTCTGCCTGCTTGTTACCTCTGTCTGTCAAATAAATAAAAAAACAAGACCCATCGATACACTGCTTACAAGAAATTCATTTGAGACTCAAAGACACCTCCAGATTGAAAGCAAGGAAGTAGGGAACCACTGACTGTGCTAACGGACACCAAGAGGAAGCTGGAGTAGCCATTCTCATATCATACAACCGAGATTTTAGACCAAAGACTATAGTAAGAGATGAAAAGGGACACTATAACATAATAAAAAGGTCTATCCAAGTAAGTGTTTTCACTGAGTTTATCCTGTTCCTCCTCCACTGTTGTCTATGGAGACAGGTCACTAAACTGTAGGATCCCATCCACACCTCGTCCTTTGGAGATCCTGGGCTCCAAGCTGGTGCGGGGCCCGGATGCCCCCCTTCCAGGGCTGCTGACTGTGTCCTTCGCTTGTGGGCTCTGGCATCCCAGCTTCCTCTGCAGATAGTATGGCCATGTGACTCAGCTTGGCTCCTGGGATCTGAGCATCAGCATTATATGCAGACTCTAAGAATGACCCAGAAGGAAGCAGCAGATTGTCTCCTTTCTATTGACTGGAATTATGATGCGATGGCTGGAACTGGAACACCTTTTGAACTGATGAGGGAAGATGTGGGTTGGAAATGACAGAACCTTGCCCTCCTCCTTGCTGGCCTGCCTACCTCTGAGCTGTCACATTATAAGGAGAAATAAATTTCCATCTTGCTTAAACCACTGACAGATCGAACTTTGCTACAGAAACCAAGCCCCTGTCTAGCTAATGCAGATTAATTAATGCTAATTCTAACCCTACCCCTTACGCTATAGGATCAGGGTAGGGATAGAAATGACAAGTGTATATAATGATCCTTCAATTTTTTTTTAAGATTTTATTTACTTATTTGACAGAGAGAGAGAGCACAAGTAGGCAGAGAGGCAGCCAGAGAGATGGGGGAAGTAGGCTCCCCACTGAGCAGAAAGCCTGATGTGGGACTCGATCCCAGGACCCTGAGATCATGACCTGAGCCAAAGGCAGAGGCTTAACCCACTGAGCCACACAGGTACCCCTCCTTCAACGTAGCACTTACAAACCTACCAGAACTGCAAAACACGTTGTGCATCTTTTGTAATCCCTCCCCACTCTGGGTGGTAAATATGATTATATGTTTGTTATTTAAGCTTGAAATATTTAATATGTATTAATATTATTATACACATCTGGCTAAAATTTTACAGATGAGAAAATCGAGGCGTAAAGAGGTTAACTTGATCAGAACCTCAAAGCAAGTGAGATGGAGAGCTCAGAGTCAAAACTAGTGTTTCTGGACACTGGCGCCACACTTTTTTTTTAAGGGTGAGAGACAGCACAAGCAGGGGAAGAGTTGGGGGAGAAGCAGACTCCCCTCTGAGCAGGGAGCCTGACGCGGGGCTCGATCCCAGGACCCTGGGATCATGACCTGAGCTGAAGGCAGACGCCCAGCCATCTGAGCCACCCAGGCGCCCCCCTGGCACCACTTTCTTAAGCCCAAGGCTTACTGTAAATAAAGCACAGGCCCGTCACGTAAGAGGTGCTCAGTAAGTGGTTACTATAATTACGGCCTCGCCACCTGCTTTCCGTCCCGGTAGACCTCCAGCTACAAGGCTCCGAAGGCGCGCAGGCGCAGAGCGTGCTGACCATCACCACGAGATAGTGGTATCGAGGGTGGGGATGGAGGAGGGCTTCAGCTGGGGCAGATCCCAGCCCTGCTCAACACTACGCCCATAGTAATTTTCCAGTTGTAAAATAAATAAATAAGTGAATGAATGAATGAATGAATGAATGAATAAATAAATAAATAAATAAATAAGGAGCTCTCTGCCCTGCCCCTGCCCTTTGCCTCTCAGATCTCCCACACCTGCTCTCACTGCCAGACGAGCCGGACCCATTATCTCTAGCAGGACGAATCAGCAGAAGGTTTTGGCTTTGGCTGGGAAATAAATACTCCTTGGGTGTTTGCTTTTCGTCTCTGGTCATGGTATCATATTTCTTGAAATCCTATTTCTTGGCTCGCTCTCAAAACTGGGTGTAATAAGGACCTGCACCCTGACCCTAGGGCGAATCTGGCTGCCATCTCTAGATAGCTGATTTGCTTGGGACATGGGGTCAGGATCCTGTTTAAGCGTTATTTTTATATCAGAGGGAGAAAAACAGCTGGACAAGGCCAAGGGGAGTAGCCTGATAAATTACAAATGGGCTCCACTGTGCCAGGGTGGTTGGGAGGCCGTGAGAGCAGCCCTCAGGTCAGTCACCCAAACACTCCAGCTCTCGTCCTTTCTGCGTGTGCTGAAATCTATGTCAGTGTCCCAAAGACCTGGAAAGAACCAGCACCTCGTTAAGGCAATTTGTTCTGCCCAAAGGGCCCCGTTCCTGAGTTTTTTTCTGTGAGCTGTTGGAGACTGAAGAGGACAGATGGTGTTTGTGTCTGCCCAGTATCCACTTACCCTTCTTTTGGCAAGCCCCCAGGTTTTCCTTCAGGAAACCACAATTCCTCCAATCTCAAAATTCATGGGTTTCAGAGGGGCTTAAATGTGGGTTCCAGGAAATATACCTCTGATTCAGACTTGGTTAATCAGCACCTCACATTCCCCTAGCTATGGGGAAAGGGACATTGACCGAATTAGTCCAATAGGGGTGAATCTTGGAACTTTTGTTGGAGTGAACAGGAGCATTTTTCCACTGGATTTGGAGCTAAGCATGTGAGTGTGGAGGTCCTGCTACCATGCAGAGTAGAACTGCCTGAAAATGAAGGAAAAATAAAGGGCAAAAGAACCATGAGATGATGAGCAAGACCAGGTCCTCCTGATATATACTAAACCCCCGGATCAAACTGTACCTGAAGACTTACCACTGGGTTTTTCAGTTACATTAACCAATATAATCTTTTTTTTTTTTAAAAGAGAGAGAGAGAGGACATTTGGGTGCCTCAGTGGATTAAGTGTCACCTTTGGCTCAGGTCATGATCCCAGAGTCCTGGGATTGAGCCCCACATGGGGCTCCCTGCTCAGTGGGGAATCTGCTTCTCCCTCTCCCTCTGGCTGCCACTCCCCCTGCTTGTGTGCTCTCTCTCTCTGTCAAATAAATAAATAAATAAATAAAATCTTTAAAAAGAGAGAGAAAGAGTGCGAGTGGGGAGGGGAACAGGGAGGGGGGAAAGGGAGAGAGAGAATCCCAAGCAGGTTCCACGCACATCGAGGAGCCCAATACAGGACTTGATCTCATGGCCCTGAGATCATGACCTGAGCCAAAACAGGAGTCAGATGCTCAGCCGATTGAGACACCCGGGAACCCCGAATCTTTTTTTTTTAAGATTTTTATTTATTTATTTGTCAGAGAGAGAGAGAGAGAGAAAGTGAGAGAGTGAGGACAGGCAGGCAGAGTGGCAGGCAGAGGCTGAGGGAGAAGCAGGCTCCCTGCTGAGCAAGGAGCCCGATGTGGGACTCGATCCCAGGATGCTGGGATCATGACCTGAGCCGAAGGCAGCCGCTTAACCGACTGAGCCACGCAGGCGTCCCCCGAATCTTTTTTTTTAATGCAGTTTGATTTGAGTCATCTGTCACCTGTAACTGAAAGAGTTCTGATACCAGTTAATAAAGAAACAAGATTGCGACACCTTCAAAGGATTCTGGGAATGATGTCCAGTCACCACACTTTCCCAAGAAAGAGTGCATGTTTGAAAAAGCAATTAGAGTACATCAACAGTCTGGAAAGACACTTGGAGAGAGTACAATAAAGGAAGAATTGGAATGGGACAAGATTAATGAAGGAAGTTTTCCTAAAGAAGGCAAGTTTGGATATTGAAATAATAATGATGACAGGAGCAACTCTACTAAACCCTAACTGTGTGCTTGGCACCAGGCTCAGCCGTTTAGATGTGTGACAGAAAAATATGTTGAAATAATAGCCAAACTGAAGGGTGCTTTCTTCTGCTCGACAGACCTTTTCTCACTCAGGCTTGGTGTGTCCTTGTTTATTGCCTCAGGGAATAAATGATTCAGTGCAATGAAAAACATCTCCTGACTTTTCAGTTTCGAGTGAGGTCTTCTGGGAAGAAAGGGAATACCTTTAGCTGAAACAAAAGTTTTGGGAATTTTGACAGGCGAGGTGATTCAGAAAACATATCCTACCAAAAACAACCCAAAATGCTGGATAAAATATAAGCAGCAGGTTCTTAAAAGCTCTGAAAAGACAAGATAGTAAAGAACTTGCTAGGTCCCATTGAAAGGAAAATGGGGTTACATGGCGAAGTTAGTGAAAAGAGAAGGAGCTCCATTCTAGGGCATCTGCCAATTTTAGCAAGAGCCATGTGTGATGATGGGGGGGACCCAGGACCCCCACAAGCTGGGAGGATGAGAGGAGATCCCGTCTATAAAAAACTTAAGATGTTGAGGGACCACACTCTCAAGAGGAAATGTAATCCAGAAGCAAATTGGCTCTTACTTAGATTTACAGACAAGGTTTTCCTCAACTGCGTGGTTCAGAGAGTGTCAAACCTTGAACTTGGCTTAAGGTGTTACTGAATCAGTAATTGCCCTAGATGCCCGGCAGGAGCAAACACAGATGTTCTCTGGAGAAAGCTCCTTCAAAGTGACGGATTATTCCAATAATATCCAGCACATAGTTGAAAATAATGAGATACACCAAGAATTGTAAGGACCAGCAGAAAAGATAGAGAGGGGGAATAAATCCATTAAAAACTTCAGAAACCTGGGGCACCTGGCTGGCTCAGTCGTTGAGCCTAACCCAGGGTCCTGGGATTGAGTCCCTCGTCCGGCTCCCTGCTCAACAAGAAGCCTGCTTCTCCCTCTCCCACTCCTCCTGCTTGTGTTCCCTCTCTCGCTGTGTTTCTCTCTGTCAAATAAATAAAATCTAAAAAAAAACAAAAACAAAAACAAAAAACTTCAGAAACCAGAATTATCAGACACTTCGCATGCAACAACATGCTCATTTTGTTTAATGAAACATGAGCAGTTTGAAAAAGTTGGAGCAAATAGAAAACTAAGAAAAGCAGCATAACAGATTCTTTTAAAAAGCAGACAGAACTTCTAGGGGCACCTGGGTGGTGCAGTTGCTGAAGTGGCTGACTCTTGGTTTCAGTCGGGTCATAATCGCCGGGTCATGGGATGCAGCTCCGAGTTCCACACTCAGCATGGAGTCTGCTTGGGACTCTCTCTCCCTCTGCCCCTCCCTGCCCTCAAATAAATAAATGAAATTTTTTTTAAAAGCAGACAAAACTGGGGTGCCTGGGTGGCTCAGTCCTTAAGCAGCTGCCTTTGGTTCAGGTCATGATCTCAGGACCCTGGGATCGAGCCCCTCATCAGGCTCCCTGCTCAGTGGGAAGCCTGCTTCTCCCTCTCCCACGCCGTCTGCTTGTGTTCCCTCTCTCACTGTGTCTCTCTCTGTCAAATAAACAAATAACATTTAAAAAAAAAAGCACACCAAACTTCTAGAAATGAAAGACACATAAGTGAAAATAAAAACTTAATAAATGTTACTTCACAACAGATTAAGAGCAGCTGAAGAGAAAACTGAATGTCAGGTCAGAAGAAGATCCCTGTGGTATGTATAAGACAGAAAGTTTAAAAATATGTAAAATAGATACGAAAGAGAATAAAAGACATAGAGCTTAAAGCAGAAACGTCTAAAGCATATTTATTTATTTTAAAGATTTCCTTTATTCACTTGACAGAGAGAGAGATCACAAGTAGGCAGAGAGGCAGGCAGAGAGAGAGGAGGAAGCAGGCTCCCCGCTGAGCAGAGAGCCCAATTCGGGGCTCGATCCCAGGACCCAGAGATCATGACCTGAGCCGAAGGCAGAGGCTTAACCCACTGAGCCACTCAGGCACCCTCTAAAGCATATTTAAATAGAGTCTTAGAGGAAGAGTGCAGAGAGAATGGGGTAGAAGCGCTATTTGAAGAGATTGCTTGATATTTTCTGAAAATGATCAACAAATACCAATCCCCAGATTCAAGAAGACTATGAGTCCCCAGTAGGACAAATGAAAGAAACTCACATATAGAAACATCATAGCAAAAATTGCAGAAAACCAAAGACAGAGAGAAAAAAATTGAAAGCAACAGAGGAAAAAAAAAAAAATCACAGTTACCCTTGAAAAACACCAGAGTGAGAGGCACCGACTTCCTGTGCAGTTGAAAATCCGAGAGTAACTTGTGACTCCCCAAAACTTTACTAATAGCCTCCTGTTGGCTGGAAACCTTACTCCCAACATAAACAGTCAACTAACACATATTTTGTATGTCATATTTACTATATACTCTATCCTGACAATAATACCTAACTTTTCCTGATTTTTAAAAATATTTCTAGGCTATGTGGCTTGTCTGTGAGTTTTTTTTCAAATTGTCATAAATCTCCAAAAAGTCGTCCAATATATTTATTGAAAAAAATGCACAAGTAATCGAACTTACACAGTTCAAACCCATCTTGTTCGAGGGTCAACTATGCTTTCAAAGAAATGATTGTCTAACAGCTGACTTCTCAATAGAAAAGGAGAAACCCAGAGGATAGTAGAATATCCTCAGTGTGCTGAAAGAAAGCAACTTCCAACTTATAATGTCACACAAAAAGAAAATTTACCGAGCAAGAAGACAAGAACTGTGTTTTGTGACAAACAAAAACAGGTGGCTCATCACCTCAGTAAAGGAAATTTCTAGAAAACATGCTTCAGAAAGAAAGTGATCCTACATAGGAGATCTGAGACTTAAGAAGGTATAAACAACAAGGAATGTGGTAAAAATGTAGATAAATGTAAATTAATCATAAATGCAAAAAAAGAGAGAGAACGGTTATAATGTCCTGTGGGGTTAAAATGAAAATACTACCATCCATGACATATGAATCAAAGATGGTGGAAAATGGAGTGTTCAAAGCGTTTGAAAATCCTCGTATTATCTGGGAAGAAGGAAAGATTTTGGGTCTTGATTAGCTATAGATTTTGATATATTAATCATGAATGCTGTAATATCTAGAAAAATCACTAAAAGAAAACAAACAGGGTTAATAAATTAAAAGGGAGAAACTGAGAGAAAAAAGAAACCATAGAACAGGCAGGACAAATAGAAAGCACAAAACGGTTAGGAGAATAAATAGGAGTTGGATTAAGACTTCCTTGGCCCCAAGAGGAGACAGAGATCTCTTGGTTTGGCTGGCAGACAAGAGTCAGATGGGAAGCAAGGGTGGGCACATGTGGGTTCTTAAGGAAGGAGGGCTCTGCCCTCTGCCCCCTCCCCCTGGCTGGTTTGTGGGATCTGAGAGCAGAGGGTGGTCTGGGCCCCCTGATAGAACCCAGAGTAGAAAGGATTATGTAGTGTATGTGGGGAGAGAGGACCTTACAGTCCTCCCCCAAACCCAGCACAGTAAGAGAGCCGCAGAATGATCTTAGCACCCAAGAGCAATGCAGGAGGAGACCAAGCTTTTGAAAATCATTTAAGGTTTCCTGTGACCCAGCATGGCATCCACACAATGAGAATGTTTATAGTGTGCCCAAGAGTGGGACAGAAGTGTAGAGGGAAAAAGAGCTGATGGGAATGACCTGTACAGTCCATTGACTGAGGACCAGATGGTGTGATGGGGCCTTCAGTGGATGCTAGGTGGAAAGAAGACCAAATACCTATTCTCACCCCCTACCGCTCAGCCTTACAAAAATACATGGGGATTTAGACACAGCCTCAGGGGTGCTGAGGAGACTGATTAATGGAGCTTAAATTTCTCAGAGGGCAGGCTGTATCAGTCAGGATGATTTCAGATACAAGTAATAGAAAACTCAATTCAAATTGGCTTAAGCAAGGGAGCCTGCGTGGCTCAGTGGGTTAAGTGTCTGCCCTCAGCTCAGGTCATGATCCCAGGGTCCTTGGATGGAGCCCTGCTTTGGGCTTCCTGCTCAGCTGGGAGCCTGCTTCTCCCTCACCTTTTGCTGCTCCCCCTGCTTGTGCTTTGTCTCTCTCTGTTAAATAAATAAAATCTTCAAACAAACACCAAAGTGGTTTAAACAAGATGGAGACTTACCAATTTGCTTAACCAGCGGATTGATTCTGGCTGATCTAATCTGGTGGCGTTGATATATTTTCCCCTTGGTTCTCTTCCCTCTACTCTCCTCCGGTGTCAGCTTCACGTACTAAGGAAGCAACAGCCGTTCTGGGTTCCTTATCCATGTCTGACAACACCCAGAAGAAAAAAAACCATTTTTCCCCCTGTACTTTCTCCTAGGAAGTGGAAACATCTCCCAAAAGCCCTTGGCTGAGGTCAACTCTCCCAGTTGCGGGGTCACCACAAAATAAGGAGGAACAAAATGGCTATTCTAGAACAACCGCAACCGCTCTCCTCCTCGTTAGCTGCGCAGTCACCATACACACGCTCCGTGCTATGTCAGACACAACTTCAGAAATGCCTGTGTCCGAATGCAATGCTCTCCAGCCCTTCTGAAAAAGTACCAGCCACACTTCACCCAGTGGCAAAGCCGGGACCTCCGGGAGATGTGCCTGCCTTTCCATCACGTCTGAAACGGGCACCTGGATTTAAAAGAAAATGGGCGGGGGAATGAGGTGAGCGCTTCTCCCTGTGTGGGCTTGGAAAAGTCTGACTCTACTGTCCGCATGTATTAAATGAGAATAATAATGTCTGCTATGCAGGTTGTGATGTTGATTTCAATTAAAACAGTAACAAAAAGAAACCAGCAAGAGTGGCATGTATTCATATCCCAGCTGCTGATCCCTGATGAGTGTGTCGCATTTGCATCTGATATGCCAAAATTCTGCAGCTCAGAGTGATACCCTTTTGATTAGCAAAAAGACCTGTTCTTTCCCCTGGGACTAACCCCCTCCCCCACCAATTCAATCTTCTAGGAGTTCGAACGTGTTCTGCACACAGAGCTATCACGCTACGCTGCAGTCCCAACCCCGTGCTGCCCTCTGCACTGTCATCCTTCTTTTTGTTGACTAAGGCCACCTCACTCTCCACACCACCGCCTGTGCCGTTTCTTCTCTCCCCTGGCCCCAGAGCTCGGTGGCTTCTGTCCTCTTTGGCCAATAGAAACTTTCCCTCTACTTCTTCCCATTAGCTATTTCAAAAGTCCAGCTTCTGGCCCCAGGTGATACTCTCCATTCCCTTGCATCACAGCCTTCTCCTTCTAGAACCTCAGGGGTTAGGAGGGGGTCCTGAGTCATGGTCAAGTGCGGCCACACTCCCTTCATCCCACCCCACCCCTAGAGTCACAGCAACCTCCAACATCTTGACTCTGCTGCCCTCTATCAGATTTCTTTCACACACAGTGATTTATCTCAGGGACCCATTAGTGATCTCGTGCCCTCTCCTCTCTCTCTCTTTCCCTCCCCCAGTCTTATCTTCTTCAGAAAATCCCAGTCCAACAGCTGTACATGTTTAAATGACTATAATAGGCCAGGTTCAAATTCTCTCCAACGGAGGCCCTGGGTAGCATGCAAACTTAAGTGGGTATCTTATCTAAAATGCTCTAGCTTATCTAGAAGCCACAGAGAACCTTTGAGAAGAGTCTGGGACTCCACAGAGTTCCTGTTCTGCCCCGCCTAGAGATGTTGCCACACTCGCCATGTGAGTATCAACAAATCACTTACTTTCTTTGAGCCTGGATTTCCACATCCCTGCAAAGGCTAAAAGCAGTGTTGAGAGGGAATTTTATGGCACTAAATACTCACGTGATGCTGGGGGAGAAGAGAGAGGGGAGATGGGAAAGATATTTTAGTGATATAGAAAGATAGCCAGGACACTGCCAAGTGGAAAAAGCAAGACGCAGCTATGTGTGTAGTGTACTACCTTTGGTATGTGAACGAGGGACTAGAATATTTATATGCTTGGTTCTGCACCAAGAAACACCAGTGGGGGGTGCCTGGGTGGCTCAGTGGATTGGGGCCTCTGCCTTCGGCTTGGGTCGTGATCCCAAAGTCCTGGGATCCAGCCCCACATCGGGCTCTCTGCTCGGTGGGGAGCCTGCTCCCGCCCCCCGGCCCCCGCCTGCCTCTCTGCCTACTTGTGATCTCTGTCTGTCAAATAAATAAATAAAATCTTAAAAAAAAAAAGAAAAGAAAAACACCAGTGGGATGACATGAAACAATAAAAAACAATAAAAAATACATTAAAAGGATCACATACCATGATTAAGTGGAGTTCATTCCAGGGATACAAAAATGTTACTTCAACATCCACGAATCAGTCATTGTGATACACCGCATTGGTGAAGGATAGAAATCACACGATCATTTTAATGGCTGCAGAAAAACCATTTGACAAAATTCAACATCTACTCATAATAAAAATTCTCAACAAAACTGGTTTGGGGGAACGCCTGGGTGGCTCAGTTGGTTAAGCGGCTGCCTTCGGCTCAGGTCATGATCCCAGAGTCCCACATCGGGCTTCTCCCTCTGCCTCTGTCTGCCTGTGCTTGCTCTCTTGCTCTCTCTCTCTCTCTGACAAATAAATAAATAAATAAAATCTTAAAAAAAAAAAAAAGCTGGTTTGGAGAGAAAATACCTTCACATAATACAGGCCATGTAGGACAAGCCCACAGCTAACATGCTCAGTTAAAAAGCTAAAAGCTGAGGTGCCTGGGTGGCTCAGTTGGTTAAGCGACTGACTTTGGCTCAGGTCATGATTCTGGACTCCTGTGATTGAGTCCCACATGGGGCTCCCAGCTCTTCGGGGAGTCTGCTTTTCCCTCTGAACTTCTCCCCTCTCATGTTCTTTCTTACTTGCTCTCTCTCTCTCTCAAATAAATAAATAAAATCTTAAAAAAAAAAAAAGAGGGTGCCTGGGTGGCTCAGTGGGTTAAGCCTCTGCCTCCAGCTCAGGTCATAATCTCAGGGTCCCGGGATTGAGCCCTGCATCAGGCTCTCTGCTTAGCAGGGAGCCTGCTACCTCCTCTCTCACTGTGCCTGCCTCTCTGCCTACTTGTGATCTCTCTCTCTATCAAATAAATAAATAAAATCTTAAAAAAAAAGAAAAGAAAAGCTAAAAGCTTTTCTTCTAAGACCAGGAACTAGACAAATAAATAAATAAAATCTTAAAAAAAAAAAGGACAAGGATGCCACTCTCACCTGCTTTGTTCAACATTGTACTAGAAGTCTGTGCCTGAGCAATTAGGCAAGAAGAAATAAGAGGCATCCAAATTGGAAGGAAGAAGTAAAACTATGAGTATTTGCAGGTGGCATGATATTATATATAGGAAACCCTAAAGACATCATAAAAAAAACAACCTGTTAGAGTAATAAATGGATTCGGTAAAGTTGCAGGACATAAAATCAGTACATAAAAATCTGTTGTGTTTATATACACTAATAATGAGCTATCAGAAAGAGAAATTAAAGGGGGCACCTGGGTGGCTCAGTGGGTTAAAGCCTCTGCCTTCAGCTCAGGTCATGATCCCAGGGTCCTGGGATCGAGCTCCGCATCGGGCTCTCTGCTTGGCCAGCAGCCTGCTTCCCTTCCTCTCTCTTTGCCTGCCTCTCTGCCTACTTGTGATCTCTGTCTGTCAAATAAATAAATAAAATCTTTAAAAAAAGAAAAAGAAAATAAAGAGAAATTAAGAATCTCAGGGCGCCTGAGTGGCTCATTGGGTTAAGTGTCTGCCTTTGGCTCAGGTCATGATCCCAGAGTCCTGGGATCAAGCCCCATGTTGGGCTCCCTGCTTGGTGGAGAGTCTGCTTCTCCCTCTCCCCTTCCCCCAGTTTGCGTGCTCTCTCTCTCTGTCAAATAAATAAGTAAAATCTTTTTAAAAAGAATCTCATTTATAACTGCATCAAAAATAATGAAATACTTAGAAATAAATTTAACCAAGGAGATGAAGGACTTGAAACACTGAAAACTACAAGACATTAATGAATAGAAAGATATTCTGTATTCATGGATTGGGAGAATCAATATTGATAAATTGTCTATACTACTCAAAAGCAATCATAGATTCAGTGAAATCCCTACCAAAATCCCAACGGCCTTTTTCAAAGAAATAGAACAAATAATCTTAAAATCTGTAAGAAACCACAAAAAGATCCCAAATAGCCAAAGCAATTGAGAATGAACAAAGCTGGAGGTATCACACTACCTGATTTCAAACAATATTCCAAAACTATAGTAATTAAATCAGAATGGTATTGGTATAAAAACAGACACATAGATCAATGGAACAGACTAGAAAGTTCAGATATAAACCCACATATATAGTGTCAATCAATTTACAAAAAAGGAGCCAAAAATGTACAATGGAGGAAGAATAGTCTCTTCAATAAATGGTGTTGGGAAAACTGGAAGCAACACGCAAAAGCATGAAACGGGGCACCTCTACACAAAAATGAACTCAAAACAGATTAAAGATTTGAATATAAGACTTTAAATCCTAAAGTCTCTAGAAGAAAACATAGGTGGTAAGCTTTTTGACATGGGTCTTAGTGATGATTTTTTTTTATCCTGACACCAAAAGCAAAAGCAAAAATAAGTGGGCCTACATGGAATTAAAAAGCTTCTGCACAGCCAAGGAAACCATCAACAAGATGAAAAGGCAACCCACCAAATGGGAGAAAATACTTGCAAATTATATATCCAATGAGGTGCTAATACCCAAAATATATAAAGAACTCATACAACTCAATAACAAAAATACAAACAGCCCAATTTTTAAAAATGGGCAGAAAATCTGAATAGACATTTTTCCAAAGAAGACATCTGGTTGGCCAACGTGAAAAGATGCTTGACATCACTCATCATCAGAGAAATGCAAATCAAAACCACAATGAGCTATCACCGCACACCTGTTAGAAATGCTAGCATCAAAAAGATGAGAAGTAAGTGTGGAAAGAAGGATGTGGAGAAAAGCTGTCCATAGGGATATAAACTGGTGCAGCCACTGCAGAAAACACCATGGAGCCCAAAATGGAATTACCCTATGATCCAGCAATTCCACTTCTGCGTATTTGTCTGAAGAAAACAAAAACACTAACTCAAAAAGATATATGCACCCCCACATTCATTGGGGCCAAGATACAGAAATAACTTCAGAGTCTGTCAATGGATGAACAGATAAAAAATATGTCATATATATATGGAATATTATTTGGGTTAAAAAAAAAGATTTACTTATTTATTTAAGAAAAAGAGAGAGCACACATGAGCGGGGGAAGGGCAAAGGGAGAGAGAGCGAGAATCTCAAGCAGACTTCCGGCTGAGCTGGGAGCCCGACTTCGGGCTCAAACCCATGACCCTGAGATCATGACCTGAGCTGAAACCAAGAGTTGGATGTTCAACTGACTGAGTCACCCAGGTGCTCCTTATTCAGTTTTTTTAAAAGAGAATTTTTGCCATTTATGACAGCACGGACAGAGTTTGAGGGCACTATGCTAAGTGAACTAAGTCAGAAACAATTACCATATGATCTCTACTATATGCAGAATCTAAAACAAACCAGAACGAAACTTATGGACACAAAGAACAGATTGATGACTTCCTGAGGCGGGGGTGGGGTGGGGGGTGAGAGAAATGGGTGAAGGGGATCAAAAGGTTAAAAAAAAAAAGTAGGGGCACCTGGGTGGCTCAGTGGGTTAAGCCTCTGCCTTCTGCTCAGGTCATGATCCCAGGGTCCTGGGATCGAGCCCCACATCAGGCTCTCTGCTCAGTGGGGAGACTGCCTCCTCCTCTCTCTCTCTCTGCTTGCTTCTCTGCCTACTTGTCTGTCAAATAAATAAAATCTTTAAAAAATGAATAAATAAAATCAAAATAGTTACTCATAGGGCTTGGCAGAAGATGGGCATAGGGATGGGGTAGATGAGAACAGGGTGGGAATAAGATTTCTCCATGTATATTTTGTTACATTGCCCTGATTTTTTGAAACTTATGTCACCCACTCAAAATAACAAAACTTTTTTTTCTTTTCAAGTTTTTATTTAAATTCCAGTTGTTTAACATACAGTATAAAATTGATTTCAGCAGAATGGTTTTGTTTAAAAAAATGTAAAGCATAGGGGCACGTGGGTGGCTCAGTGATTAGGCCTCTGCCTTCTGCTCAGGTCATGATCCCAGGGTCCTGGGATTGAACCCCACATCCGGCTCCCTGCTCAGCCAGAAACCTGCTTTTCCCTCTCCTGCTTCCCCTGCTTGTGTTTCCTCTCTCACTGATTCTCTCTGTCAAATAAATAAATAAAATATTAAAAAAATAATTAAAAAATTAAAAATGTAAAGCATAAAGATAAAAACATACAAACTGGTCCATAAACCCCCACCAGATAATCCTAACGTGCTAATGAGAGGTCTTGTTTAAGCATCTTAGATGGACAATGCGTTTCGAACTTTGATGAAGCAAGAATGCTGCATTTTGAATCGTCTGTAGAACGGGATACTTTCCCATGATGCCACATTTCTTTTCTCCAAATACTTAAAAAATAGCTTTGTAAGGAGGGGGTCGGGGAGAGATCTTCAATCCGCACCCAACAACGGGGCCCCCCCCCGGAGGAGCGTTGGGCTGGAATGGAAAGTTGCTTTTGAACGCTAGCTGTTCGGTTTCTAATTGCCTTTAGCCCAGAGCCAGACTGGGACGCCGCTCGCCCTGTCTTTACACAGAGCTCTTTCTTCTGATGAGTCTGTCCCTCCAGTCAGTGGCTTGGGTACCCCATGTCTGAAGCAGTCACTCACCACCTCCCTGTGGCTCCTTCCGCCCCCTACCGGACGCTCCGAAGGGAGCCTCCAGTCTGCTCCTCAGAGTCTGGCGCCCTCTGCTGACATCGAGGATTCACCACTATAAAGCGGTGTCCAACCGGCACAACCGTACAACCAGGAACTGCGAGGTCATTGCCAGCACCCCCGCTGTCATATGGGCAAACCGAAGCAGCAGGTGCGGAAGTGACTGGCTCAAGCACACAGAGCAAACCAGCTCCGAGGACCAGAACTCCTGCCTTCTGGTCTCCACACACCACTGTTGGAAGGAATGAGGACAGGAGATGCCGGACTAGACCCTCCCCTGGGGACAGTCTGCCATCCACACATCCCTGGGAGCTCCAAGGAACTCTCCATCAGGCAGGAGACCCCCTGCTCAGCTTAACTTGTCCTCTGCTGTGTTCTGGGGCAGTGGCTCTCCTGTCCTCTCCGGGACGCCTCATTATTGCCCTCAGAGCATGGGTAGGTTTAACAAAGCCCTAAGCATAGATTTGTGCCTTCCCCTACACCATTATTTGTAGGTCCTTTCATGGATATCCACATATCAACTAGACTATACCTTTACTTAATGCTTTTCTTTAAATTGTCTCATTTTAGGGGCGCCTGGGTGGCTTAGTTATTAAGCGTCTGCCTTCGGCTCAGGTCATGATCCCAGTGTCCTGGGATTGAGCCCTGCGTTGGGCTCCCTGATGAGCAGGGAGCCTGCTTCTCCCTCTCCCACTCCCCCTGCTTGTGTTCCCTCTCTCGTTGTGTGTCTCTCCGTCAAATAAATAAATAAGATCTTAAAAAAAATAAATTGTCTCATTAAACTAAAAAGTCCAAGGGCATGCATCACCCTTCTCATCTCATTAAACTAAAAAGTCCAAGGGCATGCATCCCCTGGTCCATAGAAGCGCCTGGTTCCCTAGGAACTGTCTTTGAATCCTTGTTGTCTTCATTTGGCACAAAAAGACCTGATCCTTATCCTGAATTCTTTATTTAAAAAATAACCGTTACTAGTGAATGAGAGCCTGGTATCTTTCAGGTCCTGATGTTGAGCTGTGTCTTCACTGTATTATTGCATACTCATGACAGCTCTATTGGGGGAGGGGGCATTCTTACCTTAGGGGAAATGAGGCATAGGCAGGAACATTAGTTGTCCAGCAGCTGGCAGATGGCTGAGCCGAATTTGATCACACTCTTTCTAAAGCCAACGGATGTGACCTTGTTGTCTTTTGAAATTAAAAGTAAAACAATGCCAAGCTACAGGGAAGAGAGGAGGACCAGAGGGATCCCCCCCTGCCCAAGCAGGGGGAGGCAGACAGAGGACATGTCAGGTCAGTGGGCTAGGCTGTGTTGTGACCCAGCAAAGTGCATCCTGGCATACAGGGACGGGGGCACCAGGGTATGCGGGTGCCGGAAGTCCAATGGAGTGGGGGCAGAGGGAGGAGATGGAAGGGGCTAAGAGGGGCATTCCAGGTTCCATCTTCCTGATGCCCTGGGGAATGCCATTGACCCTGCTGGATATCTGGTGGCCCCTTCTGATCACTAATGGTTTATTCAATAACATTTTCTCCATGGGATCCCTTTTTAATTGGGGGAACTGTGGGATGTGTGGAAACAGGCGGGGGTAAGGGCGGACCAGATGTGCAAGCTAGACTCCTAGCTCTACCACTTGATACCTGTGATCTTGGCCTCAGTTTCCTCATCTGTCCAATGTCCCCTAATAAACAGAGATGCACTGCCCAGGCTCCCCTTCACAGAAGGTTCTGCTGCCCAGCCAGGGGGAGTGGGGTCAACAGTCAGTCTCTGGCTCTCAGCTCCTTCAGGGTAAGCGGCAGAGGACACACTCTTGCTTTCTCAGGGCTGCCCACATATCTAGTGACCGAGTGAGACAGGGGTACAAAATCCAGCATTTCAATCTGTGGGGGACATTCTAGTGGCAAAACCCCCTGGACTGCTAGCAGTGCCTGTGATGGAGGCTTAGCTTAGCCTACGTCCCAGTCCCACTTCTCCCTCCGCCCAACCCTGCTTCTGCCTCCTTCCCTTCCAGATAAACCCTCTGTACCCCCAAAGCCATTTCAAGCATCTGGAGGATGCAATCTATGACATATCAATTTTCCATGCCCAGGACAAAGGAGGCATGCTGCTAGATTTGAGGAAGTGATACTAGATATGAATCCAGAGTGTGAGAATTATCCAGCCTGCTGGGACCTCCCTCCTGGCCAGTCCTACATCCATTGCAGGCAGAGGCCCTGAAGGCAGTGGGAAAGTCGGGCTGTGGGGGTTCAGGCATGATCTGGCCCTTACGGGATCAGGGCAAATAACTGGAAGACCTAAGGGCTGCAGGGCAATCAAGGGAGGCTTCCGGAGAGGAGATGGCCCTGAGGAAGATGGCTGGTACTCAGGCTTGGCATCATTCTCACTTAGGGGCTCCATGGACATTTTCGGAATGCATACTATATACAAGCTGCGGAGCTAGCAGGTGGAAAGTCGTAGGTCTCTGAGCCTGACCATCCCCAAGGGACATTGCCCAGCCCCATGCATGAACTTTGGACATTCTCCTAACCACTTCCCTCCTTATTTGATTTCTTTTTACTAGATAGCTGAAGTCTCTAGCAGAAAAACAAGCTTCCACCAGAGAGGAAGTCAATGAACCAAAACCTCAAAATGCTCTTTCACCATGGAATAACATCAACTCCTTTTAAGATTTCTAATCCTCTGATCCTTATTGCCACAGGCACTGTTTCGACTTCATTAACAAAAATAACATTCTGGGTGCTCTTTTCATAACTAACCTTTTATTTTATAGAGACTGTCCCTTGCTTCAGTGCAATGAACATATATGTCATTTTAATACCTGACCAGTATTTTATGGTGTGGTCCACACACCCTCAGAGCTCTCCACTGATACGGAAAAGGTAGTGCCATTTGCGTGCATGGTTTCCTTTGTTTCTCTCTCTCTTAAATAACTTCCACTGGGTATCACTCCAAAGTGAAATCACACAAGGTCTATGATTAGTTTTGTTGGCATGCCTTCCAGAACACACAGTCAACTTGCCAGCGCTACCAGCAATATGCTGGTTTCTCCACACTCTCCAAGATTTGAGTTTACACCTTCCAAATTTTTGTTGTTAATTTAATAAATTGGTGTTCTTCCTGGTTCTAATGTTTAATCTGAGTTTCTCTGCCATGGAGACCACCTTTCAGAAAGTATTTTCTACAGAGGGACAGTGTCTCCTCTTGCCAGAAGATGGCGCTGTGACTCTTTGCTAGGCTCCCAGATAAGGGGCAGTGGTGTTACTGGTGGGCTGCAGGGTGGGCTGTGTGTCTGCACCAGGAGAGGGGATGTTAAGAAATCCTCTGGTCTCACTGAGGCGCCAATTTCCCACCTGAGTTCAGAAGACCTGGTTTTGGTGAGGAGGTGACACCACATGTTGGGGGGAGGGGGGTGGTCTGCTTTGCCTGGCCCTACAGTGTCTCTTTCATGCTTTCAAAGCTCCAAAGAACCCAAGTTTATGAAGTGCCTGCTGCAGGCCAGACATCGTTTATACCCTGGAAAACAAAGGCAAAGACAAAAACAAACACAAATCTAAAAACTCATAAGTGGAGGAAGAATATACAGACAAAATCAACTCTAAGTGCTGTACTTCCTATTAAAAAAGGTTCAAAGTGTTACGAGTTAATGAAAATTGGAGAGATTGCCTCCCACGATGGGTGTGTGGGCTCCTGGAGAGAGGGCAGAGCTGGGCCTCCTGGGGCCGGGAGGCAGGTGAGCAGAGTGTGGAGGCAGGCCTGAGTTTGGGGCCTGACGGAGCACCATAGTGAGCCTGGAGCTCTGGTGGAGACAGAAAGGAGGGGGAGGCTGGGAGCAGACAGAGACAAACCATAATGGACCTGAATGCCAAGCTAAGGGCTATGCACTTGATTTTGTAAGGGAAGCAGTGCAAGTTTGACAGCAAGAAAATGGTGGGTGGCTGGGTCGTATTTATGTTTTGGCCAAATCAGTCTGAGATTGAACTGATTCAGTGGTTTTCCTCCCGTGTTACACACACACTTGCCTCCCCCTCCGACCAACCTCTCCCAAATTGTAGATACGAATGCCCACTTCCCTCATTTCAAAGTACTCTCTTTGCCTGGCTTCCATGAAATCACAGTGCTTTTTCCTCTTTCACTCCTGGAGGCACTTCTCAGTTTCCAGGGTAGCCTCTTTCCCTTCCTCCAGCCATTAAATGCTCATGGAGCCTCCTCCATTCCCTCTGCGCTCTCCTGGGCCATTCTGGCCCTGTGCTTGGCTTAATTACACCCTGCACCAAGATGACTCAGCCCTGGCCTCCCCTCTGAGCTCTAGAGCCATATATCCATCTGCTACTTGACACTGAATATTTTGGAAGCATCTTTAATTCATGTTCCAAACTCCCCACCCTGACTTGCTGGTCCTTGCTGGTCTTCTTGCTGGACTAGCTGGTCTTCTTTGCTGGACCTTGCTGGTCTTCCTTACCCTCTTTTTCAGCCTCTCTCCAAGTCCACCTGACCCAACTTCCTCAACAGGGACCAGAACTGTTCACTCTATCCATCATTGCTGCCATTCGCCCAGCTTAAGGCTGTGGTGGCCTTTCACTCCCCTTTCAGGGGAGCTCGGGCTCCCCTGCCATCTCCCCTGCACACCATGGCCAGAGCCATATTTTCCAAATGTACAACTGACCATGTCACTCACTGTCCCGGTGGGGGGTGCCTTCCCCGCTCATGCCCAAAGGAGTAGTTTTTTCCTTAACCCTTTTATTGTCAAGAAAATGAATACAGAAAAGAGCATAGAACAAATGTACAATTGAACACCCTCAAAGCCAACTGCTGTGAAAGGAGAGAGAACCTTGCCTGCCATCCCATTCCAGCTGCTCCTCAAAATAGAACTGCCTCCCTCCCCCACCCCCTAGGAACTCTCTCTCCTGACTTTCATGGGAAGCATCTACTTATTTTTGTCATCTGACCACAAGTCTCTAACTACTGTAGTTCAACTTTGCCTGTTTTGGGTTTTTTTTTTTTTAAATATGTCTGTTAGTTCTCCTTTAATCCAGAGCCCCCCACATCTTTTCTTCCCTCCTGCGGTGTATTTGTCTTGTAGAGTTCCCATTGCTTTTAAAATAAGAAAAATACTCCCTTCCATGCCTGTAAGGCTTTAGTTGGTTTGATCCCCCTAATTCTCTCTAGCCTCATCTTCCACTGGGCTGCTTTTCACTCTCTTTCAACCCATGCCAACCTTAGCGCAGTGCCCCATGCCCTCTCCTTACCCCTGCGGGCCTTTTGCAAAGACTGTTCCCTCTGCCTAAAATGTTCTTCCTTCTCTTGGGTCTCCCAGCTAACCCCAACTTAGTTTTGTAACTCTGAAGGAGCAAGCTGTCCTCCAAGAAGCCTGCTCCTCCTTCCCTGACTCTGTGAATCCCTGCAGCCACAGCCTCAGGGCCCCTCCCTTCTTCTGGACGACACAAGTCAAGCTTGTGGTTTTCCATTTGTTTGTTAAGAGCATATGATTAATGACCAGGAGTTTCATGAGGGTAGGGATTAGGTCTGTATTTGCTCATCCTTGTTTCTCCACTACGTGGCTGGGTGCCTGGCACATAGTAGGTGTTCAATTAAAAACGTGGTGACAGCTGCCCAGCAGACACAATGAGGAGAGACAGACCTGAGACTTGAAAGCCATAATCCCCTCTGAGATGGGAGCAGAAGCAGTGTGGAGAAGGATGGAGAAGAGGGTGGAAGCTCCTCCCGGAACACCTGAGGCCATTCCAGGGTCCTTCTGCCCACCCCCACGCCCAACGCAGGAGCCAGGCCTGGACTGGGACCACTGCAGAGGCTCCTGGGGCCAACCACTCCCACTCGGGGCCACTGGGGCTGAGCTAAGTGGAAACAAATGTTCTCTGGCCGTTCTCAGCCTAGGCCTGGCAAGAAGCCCCTCCCTCTCAGCCCCTGTTCCCCTTCTCCTCCTTGGGGCCCCTCCCCAACCCCCTCCAGTTCTTTCTCCCTTTGACAGATGGGGTGATTGGAAGTTTAGGGCGTAGGTAGGGTTGAGAGCTATGGAAGATATGGGGAAGGCGGGCTCTGTGGGGAACTGGGACCTGGGGTGGGGGGATCCCTTGGAAAAAGGCCCAGAGGGGATCTCAGAGGAAACGTGGCTTGTAAGGCAGGGATCCCCTGGGCGCAAGTGGGAACCAGTCCTTTGAGCTCCTACCCTTGGCTGTAAAGGCATACTCTCCTGACTTCAGGTGGGCTGGGGAAAGCTGGAGTAGAGTGATACAGAAGAGAGAGGAAAGTGACCATTTTCTTTCTCCTTCCCTCATCTCTCTAGAGGGTTAGACTTTCCTCTCCCCGTTCTCTGGGGACTAGAGATAGGGGCCCTTAGGAATTCTCAAGACCCAGTCACCACCCAGAAGGAATGGTGGTCAGGTCCCCTTGCTGGGGAGGAGGGAGGGAAGGCGGTGCAGAGGGAGGGAGAAAGGGAGGTTACTGGGAGGGGAAGGGTCACAGGCCCAAATTCCTGGGCTCCTGCCGCTTCAGTCATTCTGAGAAACAAAGAAGCAGAGAAAGTGATTTAGAGACAGACACAAATAGAAACCGAACTATAGAGATGGGAGAGACGTGAAAAGACACAGAAAGATGGCAAGAGAGGATCCAACAGACAGAGGGCTCTGCTTTCCCCTGCAGGGACTCCGATGTTATCTCTCTCCAGCTGCCTCTCTCCCCCTCCCCAGTCCCCACCTCTGCTCCTCCTCCCTCTCCCATCCCACAGCCAGACATCCCCGGGCTCCTTCCCCCCTCCTTCTTCTGCACCAGGGCCTACACGTGGAGTTAAAGGGTTCTCAGAACTAAAGGCAGAGCAACAGAGGAAGAAGTGGAGGGGGCCCAGTGCCCAGAGAACAGACTGAGCCGGGGTCGCAGTGGCAACACGGCCCTCCATGCTGCCCCCTTCTGGGCTGCCGAGTTCCAGTCTTCTGTGAGGGTCTCTCCACCTGTGTGTCTGAGCAGAGGTGGTGTGAGTCCAGTGGGGGTTGGGAGGGAATGCTCGTGTAATCTCCTTGAAAGCAGGCACGTCTCAGCTGGAGCCAGCCCTTCTGTGTGTCCATCTGTACCTGTGCGTGAAAAGCAACTCAGCATTGTCTAGGGGAGGCAAGGGTGTCCTATGGTTTCTATGGCGTCATCTGGACGCCAGTTGCCCGGGTGCGGGTGTGTGCAAGTGTGCACGTGTGTGCACGCATCTTGATCTGTGTGTACCTTTGTCTCTGTCCCCCAGCCCCGCTCCATGAAAAGTCTTCTAGAGTGATAGTGGGGGACCGAAGCCTAAGGAACATCTGAACTCGTCTCTCTAAAGGTTTGGAACATGTAAGGACAGAAGTCGTTGCTCTGGTTTCTGCCCAGATGCCAGCCAACCCCTAGGTGAAGGTGCAGAGAAGGCTTTTAAAAGAGAGTGAGCAGAGGCACCGTCATCTCACCGAGGCCAGGGCCCACGGATTCTGCAACAGGACCCTGGGGGATGGGGAGGTGAGGGCTTCGGGGAATCGAGGGATGGCCAAATATTCTGAAAGATTTGTCCAGAGAGAGTGCTGCAGGAGGGGTGGGGCGATCTGTGTGTGTTTGTAGGAAAGGTGGGGGGTGGGGTCAGAAGGGCCGCCTGCGGGGGAGAAGGCTTCTTGGCAAACGCCCCAGTTTCCTGCGCTGATCCCTGCTCCCTGCCACTGCTCCCAATTCTGTTGTTTCAATAACATCATTTTTATCCACCCCACAGAGAGACTGTGTCTTTGGAGAGGGAGGCGAGGGGCCGGGCCAGGGCATGAGGGGGTGGTAATGGAAAGAGGCTGGGGTCTGGAGACAGCAGGGACTAGATTTGGGGCGCTCCCTCCTCAGGCAAAGGCAGGGCGGTCCCAGAGCCCTGGTCCCCTGATGACAAAGACAAATACATTAAAATTCTTGCCTCGGAGAAGAATGCAGGATAGGGAGAGCATTTCATAATCTGCAATAACAGTAGCAGGGTGGGGGCAGGGGTGGGTAGGGGACTCAGAACCCAGGCAGTGGTTCCCAGGGGTCTGGTCACTGGCCACCTGCAGCCTATAGGAACCCCCAAAACTCTCCAGATGCCTGTTTAGTACCACTCGGCCTGAGTGTGTGTCCGTCCTGGGTATGTCTTTGAGTGTGCTGTGTCCAGAGCTGGCCTTGCCCTGCAGAAACAGTAACTGTGTACACAGTTGAGGTGCAGAGGCCAGGGGTGACAGCCGGATGCCAAGAAAGGCCAAAATGGGAGGGGGCGACACCTGAGCCCCATGCTCCTCATTGGCTCCCTCCCGCCACTAGGGGATCCACCCAGGGTCCCTTCCTCTTCTCTAGACTGCTCCAGCCCCCTCACCAAAATTCTCTGTCCCTAGTACAGGGGATTAGACTGACACAGCCAGGACTCACAGCAAACCTAGGAGCTTCCCCATGTGCTCATCCACCCTTCCCCAGGTCAGCCTCGCCTCCTGAGTTAGGGCATCTATGATCTAATGTGGCATCCCCTTAGTCCCCCAGCTTCATTACCATTCACTTGTCCTCACTCTCTGGGGGACTCAATCTTGCCTTCTCTCTGCTCACCAAGGATGTTTATCTCTCCGGGCAGCGGCCTCACTCCCAGAGTTCAGGTGCCATCTCCACCCCCAAAAGACTAGGAGCTTTCCTCTGTGTGCCTGAAGTTTCTACCACTTGGGAGATCTACCCCGCCCCGCCCCCCTTAAAGGTTGATGCTACTCTAGATGTTGGTGATAGGGAGAACTGGCCCTTGCTGTGGAATGTCCTGCACCACCTGTCCCTCGGCACCCTTGGGGCAAGCAGGCGGAGGGGCGGAGCAGGGACTGCAGCCGTGGCCAGTCCGCTGGGTGTGATGAATGGAGCTGTCCCTCCTCCCCACGGGGCCTTTGATCTCCCCCCCCCCTCGTAGGGGGGGTGCAGGGGCATCAAAGACATTTTTGTGGCATTAGAGAATCAGATAAACGCCATCTCACCTGCCACTGGCTCTTCCACCCCTTCTGGCCCCGGCCAAGTTGGGGAAAGAACGCGAGGCAGGCTACGCGCGGACACGCGAGGGCCGGCTGCAGCGAGATCTGCCCTCCTACTCTCTTGTAAGTCTGCAACCTCAGCTCTATCGCTCGCTCACACGTGCGAGCGCTGGAGCGCAGGCCATTCAGGAGGTTCCTCTGGCTGTCTAATCTCCCCCTTCGCAGCCCTCCCCCGAACTCGGGCTTGAAGAGGCCGGGTGGCTGGGGAGCGAGAGCGGAGGCCTAGGGCTTCCTCCTTTCCTCGAGGAAAGACTGAGAAAGGGGCGTGCAGCGCGGAGGCGGGGCCGGTAAGGGGTGACCCCTCCTGGGTCCGCGGGTCCGACGGTCGAGTTCGGCACCCCTCCCCGGAGCACCCAGCGACCCAGGAGGACTTCCTCTCCCGGCCCCAGCTCCAGCATCTCCCTCCGAACCCCCCCCCCCCCAACTCCCTCATTCCTGGGAAGTTTTCTCTCTTTACAGTCAACAAACCTGTCAAACGTCTCCCTTCCAGCCCGTCCCCCATTCCCCAGCTCCTCTCCACCCCCCCCCCACTCCTCTCTACCTTGCTTCCCCGCCCCTCCTTGCCCCCGACTCTGGGCGGCGGCTGGGGGCTCCCAGTCCGAGAGAGGCGAAGGAAAGGGGCAAGCAGCCACGGGCGCTCTCGGGCCCCGCCCCGGGACCTCGCACCCTCCCTCAGCAGAGCTCCGCGCCTGCAGCCCCGGGGCGCACGGCTCTTTCCCGAGAGTCCCGCCGCCTGACTGTCGCAACTGCCACCCCACGGCTCCCCTGCCCGCCGCCCCCGCCCCCGCCTGGGCCCCGCTCCCCCTCCCACCCCCGCCCCCGGCTCTGATTTCTTCTCCCGAGCGAGCTCGGCGGGAGACACAGGCGCTGGCTGCCCCGTCCGCTCTCCGCCTCCGCCGCGCCCTCCTCGCCCGCGATGGGCCCCCCCGCCGCCGCCAGAGCCATCGCCTCCCGGCCGCCTCCGCCGCCGTCGCCGCGCTCGCCCTAAAGCCCGCGCCCCCGCGCGCACCGGCTGGCCCCGCAGCCTCGCCCCGTACCGCACTGGCCGGCGGCAGAGTGCTCAAGATGCTGCCGCCCGCGCCCTTCCTCCTCGGGCTGTTGCTGCTGCTGCTCCTGTGTCCCGCGCACGTCGGTGGACTGTGGTGGTGAGTGCTGCGTCGGGCTGTCTGTCCCCGCGCGGCTCCCAAAGCTCAAGGGTGGGGGCTTCGGAACTGACTTGGCCGGGGGGGGGGGGGGGGGGCGCTCCGAAGCGCGCTCCAGCTGCCTCCGGCTCTACCTGCGAGCAGAGCCCAGCCCCCCGCAGGGGAGGTGCGTGCCGCTTTCCTGCCGGCCCCTGCCAGGGCCACTTCTAAACTGCCACTCAGACGTTCCTGAACCTCCACTCCGCACATTTGGTCGCTATTTCCTCCTACCTTTGCTACACACCCTTCCCCACCCTCCCCTTTCCCCCTCCGGTTATGCGCTCAATCCAGGTCCTCAAGGAACTGGCACGTGGGTAGGAAAGAGCTACCGGGCAGACAGGGGAAAGATCTGTAGTCAAAGATCCGAAGAAAAGAATGTGTAAGGAAGGCCCTGGATTTAGGGGAGGAGGGCTGGATTTGTGGGAAAGAGAGGAACAAGGTGGGAAGCCACGAGGCAAGGAGGATCAAACAGCTGTCTCCTCCCCGCCTTACTTTGCTCAACAACCCACCAGCTTCTGAGTGCTACTTAAAAGTGGACAGTAGTGGCGGGAAAAAACGTAAAGGGAAACTGAGTCAGGACCCCGGCTTTCTCTACATCCTCCTTCAGGAGCAAAGAAGAGGAAGAAAGACAGGAAAGGGACCCGGGCTCCCGGTCCTTCCAGATGTGGGGGTCAGGAATGAGAAAATACAGCCTCGAAGGTACCGGAATCGTGAAGGGTCCTCGTGGAAGTGAGGGAGGCCTGGCCAACTAGGGAATGGGGACGTAGCCTCCAGACCTGGCCCTACCTAGAGCAGACACCTACGGAGCTAAGGTCTCGGGAACTTTGAGTCTTGGGGATGGAGAGCAACTAGGAAAGTGGGTGCCGGGTCGGGACCTCTCAGAGATCTGGAGTCGGTAAACTTTATTATTATTATTATTATTATTATTATTATTATTATTATTATTACTATTATTTTCCTTCCCGGTTTTTCCAGAGCTGCAAAGACCCGCCCGGAATAGCTGGGTGTTTAAAGAGGGGGGACTTGGACAATATCACTGGTGCATCAGCCAATCCTAAGAAAGCAGGGTCTGGTCTATTTGCATAGCACCATATCATTGGCTGGATTCTCTATCCTCCACTCCTCCCCCCCCCCCCCCCATTTCGAAGGAGGAGTGGGGCAGGCAGATCCCTCTCTTCCAGGGAGATAGGGAACTGGATGCCCACACAGGGAGCTGCTGGCTGCGATCCCTGTTCCGTGATGCGGGAGAGATGTCCCTCGGGGGTGTCAGGGAAGGAGCAAATCGAGGATGACCCAGGTCCGGGCTAGGGGACTTGCGGCCTTAGATCCTGGCTTAGCATAATTTAGCATAATGATAGTATCGGTCTTGAAATAGCTCTGAGATCTAATCTCGGCCGTTTGTTAAATCTGTGACCTTGGATAAGTCAGTTCTCCCTACACCCCGGCGTCTATAAAAGTGGGAAACAGTCCCCTTATGGGGCGGGATAGGAGGATTTGGTGCGGGGACCTACAAAATGATCTGACGTTGGGAGGTGTTCTGTAAATATTAAGTCCCCTCCTTCACGCTGCGGGTTCTCCTGGACAGAGTCTGTAGGGGTGAAAAGGAGGATTAATTTAAATTTAAAATCCAGGGGCTCTTGGGTGGCTCAGTCGTTAAGCATCTGCCTTGCGCTCAGGTCTAGATCCCAGGGACCTGGGATGGAGCCCCTCCTAGGGCTCCCTGCTCTTCGGGGAGGCCTGCTGTTCCCTCTCCCACTCCCCCTGCTTGTGTTCCTTCTTGCTGTCTCTGTCATTCTCTCTCTCTCTCTCTCTCTGTCAAATAAATAAATAAAACTTTAAAAACAATAAATTTAAAATCCAGAGTCCCAAGCAAAACTTTGTAAAGGGATCTCTGTCTAGTGTCACAGACTCATACTTTCTCATTTTGCCGTTTCTCAAGGCATGGAGACTGGTCTCTCCCTGATGGTGGTTGTCCTACTCCTTTTCCATTTCTCCAAATCATTCTTATTCTTCCAGGTAAAATACCACATCCTCCATAACACTGTCTCTTTGTCTTTCCTCTTTTGCCTTCTGTGTGCTCCCACTGCACCCCACGCACTGGGTAACTATGCTAGTTACTTCATTTTACTGACAACCATCCCCTCTGTGGTTCTTCTTCCCTGCTCCTGGAAGGCAGAGTCTTTGTCTTTGGGCCTGGAGGCTAAAGGGGCTGGGGAAGTTTTGTGGAGTGTTGCTGAATTGGTTGGTTCACCTGAGACTTGTGTCTGTGGGGGTTCCTTTGTTCAGGAGGGGCTGCTGCGTGGGTGACAAGCCAGAAGGAGAGAGGCCTGGTCCCTTGGAGACTGACCCTGGAGCTAGGAAGCCGGGAGTGGGGGAGGAGGTGAAGAGGGCAGGTGTAGGAGAACACAGGGGCCTTCATGGCTGCAGCTGCAGGGCGAGCTGGGTGAAGAGTGAGGGGCTGGGGTGATAAGGTGTCCAGCAACTGCCACTCTCAGCTGCTTCTCAGAGAGAACCTGCCTCTCCCACCTGCACAGGCCTCCTCACTCTCTTCTGTCTGTTTCTGACACTTCATTCCTTTGGTTTGATCCCAGATTCCTTTCTCAGGATCTTTGACTCTACTTGCTTACTCTCTTGTCCCCACCCCACCATCTCTCTCCAAGATCTGGTGGGGCTGGAGGGGTGGACCCAGCATCCCCAGTGGCCCAAGGCTCCTGCCACTCCTTGCCCACCCCTCACACCCACCCCAGCACTGCCCCCCCCCCCATACCAGCTTTACTTTGGCTAGGAATTTTATCAGGCCAGGAGCTTCCAGGCTGCTCCCTGATGTCTAGGACCTAACTGCTGGCCCTCTTGTCCTTGCTTCTCAGAGAATGCTAGCCAGACCAGAGCTCTAGCAGACAGAAAGGTGGCAGCCATTGTAGTGCACTATGACATTCTGGTAGCAACCAGGTTGGGTACAGAGAGGACCCCAGGAACTCTGAGTGAATGGACTGCTCTGTTAGGAAAGGAGGGTCCTGTAGGGGAGTGATCCAGGTCCTGGAATAGGTTTAGGTACCTGGCTCTGGATTCCAGAAAAGTTTTCCTTCCACCTTCTTTCCCCCTCCTCCTTCCCCCTCCATGCAATGCATGCTTTTTAAACTCTGCCTCCGGCCTCTCAGTCTGTGTCTTTCCCATCTGTAACCATATCTTTGTAAATCGCAGCATCCCAGATTCCAAGACATTGGCCAGGCTCTCTTGAGGTCATCTTGTCCAGCCCACCGCCTCCAGGCCATCCAGCCTGTGCTCTGGCCCTGATGGATCCCATTCTGAGAGAGAGGCAGAGAGGGAAAGTCTGGCTTCCGGCACCCTTCCAGCCTGCTCTGAGCCCCTCCCACCCTCCCCCAGGAAGTTCTTCTCAATGTCTGACCCATTTTTATTTATGCCTTCAATCAGTGGTTGTGGAAAATAGCTCACTCACAGAATAGCCATATCAGTCTCCCTTCTTCTCCCTTCCTCTTTCTGTTTTATATTTTCTATGAAAGAAACCAATTCTCCTGCTTGTTCCACAAGCAAAACAGCACCCAGTCTCACTCCCTTCCCCCATGTCATTTTGTTTCTCCTCCTCCCCACCCCTTATGGAAAGGAAATAGGAGCCAGAGGCCTAGGACAGTCTCATCTCTGGCCCCACAGGGAGTCAGGGAAAGGACCCAGGCTTCTTCCTGACACCCAGGTTTTCCAGCTGAGAGCCCCCCCACCCTGCACCAACTCCAGGCTGGGCTTGGCCACCCTCTTCCACTGCATCTTTAACTGACCCTTTGTGGGCAGTCCGGTAGTTGGCCCCCATTGAGCTCAGGGTGGGGTGGAGAATGGGGGTGGGGTGGCCATCCAGTACCCCCCTCCAGCCTCCCGCCTTGGCAGCTTCCCCTGGAGAGAGACAATGGGGCTGTGAGCAGAAAAGGGCAGGGGCAAAAGGAGGCTGGCTTGATTCGGCCCAGAGCCCACCAGAGGGCTGGCACTGGGACATTTCCTGGGGGGGGGGGGGCTGCCCCCTCCTGCCCCGTTCTCATCAGAAGCCAGGAGTTGATGGGGGGGTGTCAGTGGGAGGTTTGATAACCAGGGCCCAGTGAGGGGGATTCCAGAATGTGTACTTTGATGGAGAAATGCAGCTGTGGACGGGATGAAGCGAGGGCGGGGGGGTGCGGGCAGCAAGGCCACGGTCAGTCTGGCAGCAGGGCTCCCAGCCAGCAGAGGGGTGGGGGCGTCAGGGAACACAGTAGCCTGTGCCTGGGGACTGGGCAGAGCGCCCTCTAGCCTGTGTCTTCCTTCCTGCCTGGGACGGGGTGGGTGGGGCGAGACCTTGGGTGCTTCCCCTGATGTGCCTGAGGCGGAGCTGAGGGAGGGAAAGGTCGCGGGGAGGGATCTTCTGTTTTCCACCTGGCCTCCAAAGCTGTTTCCTCTGGTTCCAAGACCCTGATTTAAGCCATAAATTAGATCGAGGAAGGACTTGGAGATCATCTAAGCTGATCTTCTCACTTATGTTTAGAAGTCCAGCAAAGTCCAGGGACAGGAGGGGACTTGCCTCGGGCCACCCAGGAGTCAGGCAGTGAGGACCAGGGCTGGGAGGTGGCCTCCTGCTCAGTACCTCTTCCCTGCATCCAGTGAGGGGTGAGGGTTAGGAGAAGGGTATAGGGCCATTCTTCCTATGGCCATTCCCCACTTCAGCATGGGAGACCAGAGGGACATGACAGATTCTTCTTGGAGAACCCACTGGAGGGTCAGTGTGTCCATTCCTTCTCCTCCCACAGCCCTGACCCATAGGAAGCCCTCTTGATGGGTGGAGGCCTTCAGGGAAGAGAGAGCCCCTGCCTCTCCCAAGAGCTACAAGAAGGGGAGCGGTGTGAGGAGCCGGGAAGGGCAGTGTCCAGGATGGGGCAGTGGGAACCAGATTGTGGGAGGGGGTGGCATAGGGTGTCTGGTGGAATGGGCGGTGGGGAGGTAGGGGTTAAAAAGGAGCTGGGGCATCACTGGCTTTGATGTGGGGGTGGGGGTGGGGTAGGGGCTGGGGGGAGAGGGAGCAGTAATTACCGAGTTAGACAGAGCAGGACAGGACAGGCGGGCGGGCACAGGCCCGGGCCCAGCCGCCTCAAGCAGCCGTCAGGCAACATTTTTCTGCCCCTTCTCCACCACCCACTCCCCCATCCCCGTGCAGCCCCCACCCACAGCCCCGGGGCTCAGGGCTCCCTCTGCTGGCTTCTAGGAGGTGGGGGTCAGACTAGGGACCCTGGGGATGAGTGTGAGGAAATGGGGGGGGGGGGCATGAGGCCCTTCAGAGGAGGCTGGGCATAAAAAGGGTCTGTGATCTCCTCAGCCTCAATAACCCACCCAGGAGTGCTCTCTGGGGGAAGGGGAGGGGTTCTGGTGGGTGCTTCTGGTCCAGGGGCACAGCCAGCAAAAGGGGACATAACGCAGGGATCCTAGCTGAGGAGTAAGTAAGGGCAGAGAGTTGGTGAAAAGGGTGTTCTCAGGAACCCACAAAAGCAGCCTGGGCTTCTACTCCTTGTCCTGCACTGGGCAGGCTCAAGAGATGAACCCAGGTGTGGCCGGGAAGGCAATACCCTCTTGCTGGAGCTCACGGTTGGGACAGACCCCTTCCCTGTGTACCAGAGAAACAGGCAGGTGTCATTTATTTCCATTTCATAGTTGTGGAAACTGAGGTTCAGAAGGTTAGGTCTCATTCATTCAACAATTATTAAGTTCCAGCTTCACGTGTGAGGGACTTGCTAACATCTTAGAATAAGCAAATGGCCGAGCCCAGATCCAAACCCCAATCGCAGACTCCCCAAACTCTGAAGGTGTGCTATTGATGACATTATACGACCAGAAAACAAGACAAAATAGTCAAATGAGCAACACCGGGGTGATGCGGTGCAGGAAGGGGAGGTCAGTGAGGGCTGGGACTCAGGGGTAGCTCCTTGGGGCAGTGAGATCTGAGGTGAGCTTGGGGACATGATTTCAATGACTTCAGGGTTGGGGGTGTGTGGCTCTGAGTCCAGAAAGTTAGAGGCGTAATCTGGGATGAATGCAGAGTTAGCCAACCCTGCTAAGTAAGAGTGAGGAAGGGCAGTGGGGAGGAGGGGAGGTGAGGCCCTCTGAGGTCTTCTGATAATCTAATGTGGTCATCACCCTCCAGCCCCTTTGGTTTCAAAAATATTCACTTAGGGGCACCTGGGCAGCTCAGTCGGTTAAGCACTTGCCTTCAGCTCAGGTCATGATCCTGGGGTCCTGGGATGGAGCCGGGCATGCTGGGCTCCTCCTTCAGCATGCTCCTCCCCCTGCTCATCCTTTTTCTCTCTCTTTCTTGCAAACAAATAAATATTTTGAAAAAAAATTCTTTTTTTTAAGATTTTATTTATTTATTTGACAGAGAGAGAGAGATCACAAATAGGCAGAGAGGAAGACAGAGAGAGAGGGAAGCAGGCTCCCTGCTGAGCAGAGAGCCCGATGAGGGGCTTGATTCCAGGACCCTGGGATCATGACCTGAGCCAAAGGCAGAGGCTTTAACCCACTGAGCCACCCAGGCGGCACCCCCCCCCCAAAAAAATCTTAAATATTCACCTGAATTCCTTGCAGTAAGGATCTGTCCATTGAGTGGCCTGTGTCTCACCTCCCTCCTTGGATGTCCGTCTGTATAATGGGGGGTGAGGTGGTTAGAACAGGGCTAGGTGGTTTCTGGCATTCCCTTTGGCCCTCTGAATCTGGGCATGAGAAGGTAGTTTAGGCCAGAACCTGGGGGCCCCAGGGCTTAGATCTACAGGTGTTGCCAGTAGGAACTGGCTGGTCCCCTAAAGCCACCTCACTTGGCTATTGACTCTACCAATCAAGGTCCCTGGGAGGGAGATCTTGGCACCAGCCAAGCCAGTTAGAATGGCCAACCCTAGGCTTGTTCCTTCTTGTCTGCACACTGATTTCTCTTGGGATTAGCCTCATTTTTTCTATGCCCAGGAATGGCTCTTTGATTAGGATCTCAGATCCTACATACTACACATTCTCTGTTTCCTACCACCACTGGGCTCCAGCCCCCCAAACATGCAGACACTCCCATATGGGCCCATCTTCCCTGGGCTGACCCGGGGCCAATGCCGACTCAAAGACCAAAAAAGCAGAGTTGATTCCCTAAGGAAGCAGAAGGGAAAAAAGGAGGATAAAGGAAGAGGGGAGATGGGGAGATGCCCCCCGCCCACTCTTCTGGACTTTTCTTTCCTGTGACTTGGGGATGGGAGCCAGGACAGCAGGGCAGGGAGAAAGCTGGTCCCTTGGGATTCTAGCTGCTACTATTGCCCATCCCTCCTCCTGACCAGCTCGTAAACAAGCCTCTTTCCCAGGCAGCCAGCCAGCCCGGGGGGAGCCAGACCCAGACCAGCAACTAACTCTGGGGCAGCCCCTCAGCTCTGCAAAGGGCTAGCCCCGCCTCCTGGAGGGCCCTACCCTTCCTGCTCCTCTGGATCCTCTCCTATCTCTAGCCCCTGGCAAGCAGACAAGGTCTGGAGCTTTTTGCTTTTCTCCTGGCATACCCCCACCCTCTCTTGCTCACTCTTGAGGAGTGAGAGAAGAGGGATAGGGTCAGAGTAACCTTGAGAGGATAAGGCCAGTCAACCTTGGGAAAGTAGGGAGTTAGCAGAGGGCAGGGTTGGGATGGGGAGGCTGGGGAGCTTAGTGGCATGGGGGGATGTGGAGGGGAGGGGAGATGAGTTTGCAGAGCCCCGGACTCCCAGGTGGCAGGCAAGGACCTGGACAGCCCCAGGGAGGCTGATTCCCTGCCTTTGCATCCAGTGTGGGGGAAGGGGCTGGGGAGAGAGGAAGCTAATCAGGAGTCCTGGAATTACATGTGGACAGGGGCCTGGCCTCCAGTGAGGACATCGTCCTTAGATGGCTCATTGATTCATTCAAAAGTTTCATTGTAGTATTATAGTGCTCTTTTATAACGTGCAAACTTTCATAATAAAAACTGGGGGAAATATGAAGTAAGCACCTAAAAATCTGCTATGGGAAGCAAAAGAAAATGTCACTTCTAACTCCCAAGGTGCTCATTGTCTTATTTTCTGACCCTATACAACCATGCTGGAAGCTGCCTCAAATCCTTGTTGTAATGAGGTGGATAAGTGGGTGGGGGGGGTAGATGATCCGTGGATAGATAGAGAGATAAGGACTGATCTACACTTAAAGGTCATTGGGCCCCTGGGAACCAGCTTGGGCTGCTCTACCCCACCCGTGGCCCACTCCCCATCACTCCATCCACCACTTCTCTAGGATTGGGAAGGGGTTGGAGCTGGACCCTTCCAAGCTGCGGTGGGAACATGGGAATGCAGTGACAAGCAGGCCTTAAGCGAGGAGGGAGGAAGGTCTGGACTGTAAGTCTCTTCATGCTTCAGGACTACTTGGGTAGGGAGACTGACAGTGATCTGACAGGGTGGGGTCTGGTGTGGGGGGAGGGTAGGAGACCTTAGAGGACAGAGCTTATACATTTTCCTGGAAGTCCCTCTTCAAGCATCTCACTCCCCAGAGTTAAGAAGTTCTATCTTAAGACCTAAATTCCACTCTCTGCTGTTCAAGCCCATTACATCTCTCTGCTGCTCAAGCCCATTACATCTCGTTGTCCTGGGGCCTGAACAAGCCTGGGCAGCCTGTACTTTCTGAGCAAATGGGGAGGGGGGAGTTGGGCACAAAAGCTGAACTGAAAAGTAGGCCACCTTGATCTTTGGCACCTAGCTCCCACTTTCCTCTATGTTTTCTATCTCTTGGTGCCACTTCTTCCGAGTGGGGAGTCTTTATCTGCCCTCTGCTAAAGGGTTTTTGGGGATCTTGAATGACGCTCAGATCCAAATGCTCCCCCCACTCATTCCTATAGTGAGCGCTGGGACCCCAGCGAGGCGATCAAGTCCGAGCAATCAGATTAAAGCAGTTCCACTGGGTTCCCTCTCTCCAAACCAGTCACTGCCAGAGACGTCAGGGCTTGGCTCACTGCCCTGCTGCTCTGAAGAGGTCACAGACCCTGGAGCAGAAGGGTCGGTGTCACTTACTCGCCAGCTACTTCCTCCTGCTCTCCAGTTCAGGGAAGCAGGCTATCATGGTGCCAGGGGCCCACCGTAGAGATAAAAGAGCAACCTTCCCATTTTACAGGACAAGCTGACCTGGCTAGGGGCTTGTGGCTGCCTGCAGAGCTCCCCTTCCTAGCCATTCTCAAATCCTATGGCCTTCCATATCCCTGGGATTGGCCCTGTCTCTCCTGCATCAGGGCAGTTCAGCAGCCCAAACCAGCTTGTTGTCCACGAAGACCAGATCCTTCTTTGATACTGCCTACTTTCCCCTGCATCTCTTTATGATTTATGACTGTTTTTTACTCTGACAGTTTTCTTGATCTTCCTCCTATTCATTTCTTCCTTGCCTGCCTTTTGGCTCACCTGGTGCCAAGTGCCTTGACCTTGAGTCAAATTCCTATAAGGATTTATTAATGAAGATATGCACAGAAGGATAAGACTGAATCCTTGCCTTATAGCAATTTTAGTCTAAAATCTAGTTAAGAGGGCCCCTCAATCGTTAAGCTAGCGTCTGCTTTCAGCTCAGGTCATGATCCCAGGGTCGTGGGATCGAGCCCCGCCTCCGCTCTCTGCCCAGGGGGAAGCCTGCTTCTCCCTTGCCCACTCCCCCGCTTGTGTTCCCTCTCTAGCTATCTCTCTCTGTCAAATAAATAAATAAATAAAATCTCTTTTTTTTTTTTAATGAAATAAAATCTACTTAAGAGGGGACATGGAACGGTAGGAGAACCAGACAATCTCAAACCCGGTTCGGGTGGGGGAGACAAGAGCCGCACGCCAGCCCTTACCCCTGGGCTGAGCGGGGCTGGTCTCCCTCCCCATCGCCCCAAGCCCTCTGAGTCATACCCTGGACTTTCGGTTCTTTGCTTTCCAGGGCGGTGGGCAGCCCCCTGGTCATGGACCCCACCAGCATCTGCAGGAAAGCACGGCGGCTGGCAGGACGGCAAGCCGAGCTGTGCCAGGCCGAGCCAGAAGTGGTGGCGGAGCTAGCCCGGGGCGCCCGGCTTGGGGTGCGAGAGTGCCAGTTCCAGTTCCGTTTCCGCCGCTGGAACTGCTCCAGCCACAGCAAGGCCTTCGGGCGCATCCTGCAGCAGGGTCAGTGGGGGCAGAGCACCCAGGGAGCGACTTTTGCTTCGCTGGGGGATCAGTGGGGAGGGAAGTTGGAGGAGCCTGCCTGAGCCCCACCCGTCCCACGAGTCTGTGCGCACCCTGTCCCGACCCTGTCTCTCAGCTACGCAGCCTTGCCCCTCCCCGCGCCCCCTCCCCCCACCCTCCCACCCGGCCTCGGTCTTGCCGGCTGACTGCCCCTCCCTGCGCCCGCAGACATCCGGGAGACTGCCTTCGTGTTCGCGATCACGGCTGCGGGCGCCAGCCACGCGGTCACGCAGGCCTGCTCCATGGGTGAGCTGCTGCAGTGCGGCTGCCAGGCACCCCGCGGCCGGGCCCCGCCCCGCCCCCCCGGTCTGCCGGGCACCCCCGGGCCGCCGGGCCCCGCCGGCTCCCCCGACGGCAGCGCCGCCTGGGAGTGGGGAGGCTGCGGCGACGACGTGGACTTCGGGGACGAGAAGTCGAGGCTCTTCATGGATGCGCGGCACAAACGGGGACGCGGAGACATCCGTGCCTTAGTGCAACTTCACAACAACGAGGCGGGCCGGCTGGTGAGTGGGGGCGGGGCTGGGTTAAGAGCCTGTGTGGGTGTGAATGTGCGAGTATGAGTGGGTGTGAGCAGACGTGGGTGAGGGTAGCGTCTGTGGGAGCGTGTTGGTGGACGTGTGTGGAAGTGGGGGTGTGCGCGAGGCCGTGTAGGTGAGGGAGTGTGTTAGGGGTGTGGAAGCCACGTGGCAGAGAGGGACCACTTGGGGAGGTGGGCGGGGGGGGGTGTGGAGGGGTGCGTGGGAGGTAAGGGGGCCATCCTGGAAGGAGTCCCTTGGGAGGCTGGGAGGGCCTGGCGCTGGTGGCCTAATGGGCAGCGTTAGGAGGGGACCCCCAGGGAAGAAGACTCTGGGCCTTTAGGGACCTCAGGTAGGGCAGACAAACCTCTGAGACGGGACAGATGGGACAAAGCTTGGGGTAGGTAGAGACCTAGCTGCCCCAGTAGGGGCAGAGGAGGGTGACAAAAGCTGGGGATGAAAGAAAAGATAGAAGTTGGGGCAAAGGCATGGGGTCTGGAGGTGAAGGAGTCCAGTGAGGCCAGGAGGGGCTAGAACAGGCCCAAGAGGGATGGGCTTGTCAAGGTGTGAAAGACAAAGAGTAGAAACTGGTGAAGGTAGGAGGGAGTCAGGCAGAGGCCAGGAAAGCTGTGACCGAATCTGGGTACTTGCCAACTGGCTACCCACCAACCCCGGAGTGGGTCCTGCTGGGAATCCTGGCAGCCTCTCCCTTTCCCTCTGCAAGGAGGAGGGCCCCACAAGCTCCTTTTTAGGGACAAGAAGCTGTCTAGGTCAGAAGTTTCCAGCGGGGTGTGTGAGGAAGGACAGAGGCCTGGGGTGGGGGTGGGACATGGTAAGGGGGCGGGGCACACAAGTCCGTAGATCAGGTTGGCTTGTGCACTCTGAACTTCCAGAGGTGATCTTCCTGGGTCATCTGACACCATAAATTTCTAGAGGGGTTATGACTCTTAGACCTCAGCTTCAGACACACAATAGCAAATAAGGGGCAGGAGTTCTGGGTTCCAGTTCTCAGTAATGCATTCACAGTGGGCCCTCCAGACCCTAGGCCTCAGTTCTAAGGTACTCTGGAGATGCCCCCACACACATCCTGTGTCCTCCAGGGTTCAGGCCTGAGGCCTCAGGCAGGGGCTAAGAGGGGGCCCATAGAGGAATGTCCGGACAGGCCCACATACCTGTCAGAGATGGGTGGGGAGGGGTGGCAGAGACGCCCAGGAGGCCGGCTCTGCGACTTTGCTCAGCCCTGCCTGGGGCGGTGAGGGGCAGCAAGGAGAGGGGGGCGGTTTGGTAGGAGGAAGGGAGTGCGACAGCTGCAAACCTTCCCCGCCTCCCTCCGGGGAGAATCTCACCCCTGCGGTCCATTCTGCTTTCACTCCCATTCCCTGACTTTAGATCCTGCGGTCTCTGTGCTAGTAGGTACAGCGCCCCACTCCCCCCACTTCTCTTACTCTTCCATCTTGGTCATTTTTCCTTCTCTCAGAGCTTTTGCTCCCTGGATTTACTCCTCTCCACCTTGCGCTCTTCTTTTTATCTTTGGTCTGCTCTTTTCTCTCTTCTGTCAACCCCACCCCTTCCCACCCTCCCCACCCTCCCCACCTTATTCTAGGTCGGTCCTCTGAGCCTTTCCAAACCACGCACCCCTGATCTGTCCCCATCCGCCCGCTCCTTTGTTCCCCGCAGGCCGTGAGGAGCCATACGCGCACCGAGTGCAAGTGCCACGGGCTGTCGGGCTCGTGCGCGCTGCGGACCTGCTGGCAGAAGCTGCCCCCGTTCCGCGAGGTGGGCGCGCGGCTGCTCGAGCGCTTTCACGGCGCCTCGCGTGTTATGGGAACCAACGACGGCAAGGCTCTGCTGCCCGCGGTCCGCACTCTCAAGCCGCCAGGCCGCGCCGACCTCCTCTACGCAGCCGACTCGCCCGACTTCTGCGCTCCCAACCGGCGCACCGGCTCGCCCGGCACGCGTGGCCGGGCCTGCAACAGCACAGCTCCGGACCTCAGCGGCTGCGACCTGCTGTGCTGCGGCCGCGGGCACCGCCAGGAGAGCGTGCAGCTCGAGGAGAACTGCCTATGCCGCTTCCATTGGTGCTGCGTCGTGCAGTGCCATCGCTGCCGCGTGCGCAAGGAGCTCAGCCTCTGCCTCTGACGCGCCACCCGGCGCCTGCGGGACCTCTGGACCCCAGCGGGGGTGCTGCTCACCTCCTCCTGGTCACAGGCCATCTCCCATGCTTCTGGAAGCTGAGAGGCGGTGGGGCTGGAGATACACGGCTGCCCCCGAAGGCCCAGGGCGCTGGAGAACAGCACCCCCCCCCCCCCGCCCCCAGGGAGCGCTCTGGAGGGCTTCCGGGAGAAGGCTACGCAGTCCCTCTCGCTCTTTGGCCCCTATATGGAAACCAAAGAGCCAGTCTCTAGGCCTCTGGATGCAGGACTCCTTAGAACTGTTGGCCATGGGGTGGGTGGGTGAGTTTCATATCAATAAAAGTATTTAAACCAATAGGACTGGGCGCACAGTTTGGGAGGGGAGCTGGGCTCCTCGCCGGCTGCCATGGGGCCAGGCTTCCGAAGGAGTGTGTAAAGGAAGCTGGTTTTGACAGAACTAGCATCCTTAGGTCCCTGTCTTCTCACCTATTGGATTAGGCTCTCCTGGTCACCTGATGATGAGCCACCCTTGTCACATTTCTGGGCCTGGATCTGCAAGCTGGGGAAGACCTAAGCCATCCCTCTTTAAAGGAACAGATTCAACAGGTCTAGGAAAGCAGACCAGAAGCCTCCGGTAGTGTGCTCAGCTCTCAGATCAGCCCTCATCTTAATTCTGGGGGACTGTGACACTTTCATCTGCCCTCTGTTTCTGTGGCCCCTGGGGAATTCGAGGGTAGACATTTAGGGCCACCCAAGCCCATAGGATTAAAGCACTTTATAAACTGTAGAATGTGATGAAACGATGTTATTAGTGACATCAGACTTTGTTACCATCAAAACTAACTTCACCTGCATTAGCGTCCAAAAGGCAGCCCTGAATAGCATTTCTAATCACACTCAGAGGGAGATGAAGCAAAGTTGTCCCAAGCATTCTCTTGGCACCCAACCACATTTCCTTCCTTCTGGTTCTTTCTCAGGAAGCTGATGTTGAGTCTGAAGGGACAGAGAGGAAAAGGTTTGGGGTTCTGGGTTCTCCAGAACTGAATCTCATGCCTCCATCTTCCTCCAGAGGATGGGGGAGGGCATAGGCAAATGGCTGGGATTCGGGGCCCCCAATTCTCCCACCATCCAAATACTGTAGTGGAGAATGACTGTCCCACCAAGGTATGTAGGCAAAGCATGAGCTCTGGATTGAGGCATTCTGGGTTGGAAACTGCTGCTTCTTAGAAGGTGACAATATAGGCACGTTAGCCTCAGTTTCCTTAGCTGTACAATGGGAACACCGTCATGTCTCAGTTATCTATTACTGCATAACAAATAACCCCAAAATAATTACTTCTCATAATTCTGTAGTTTAGGAATTTGCCAGATTTCAGCTTGGTGGTTCTGCTCCTTATGGCAGAACTGTTGGCTGTGGTCCTCAACTTGGCCACCTCCTGCAGTGGCTGGGCTGGGCTGGACAGTCTAAGAGGCTTTCCTCAGATGTGTCTAGTGCCCCAGGCCTCCGCCCTGGCCTCTTCCTCTCTGTGTAGCTAGCTTGGGCCTCCTCACAGCATGGTGGCTTTGGTGGAGTCAGACCTCTTCTCCAGACTGGCTTTCAGAATAGGTAGTGCTGTGTGTGAAGGCAGAAGTTCCTTAAGGTCCATCTTTGGAAGGTAACACAACACTGCTGTCACTCGCTGTTGGTGGACCCACATCACAGAACCAGCCAAAATTCAAGGGAAGGGGAAATTGACTCCACCACTCAATGGGAAAGCGCCAACACCATCATAACCCATTCACCTTCTCGTAGAATCATGGGGAGGATTTTTTTTTTTGAGATATGGAAAGCACTTAGCATAACCTTGGGCACAATAATTTATGTTAAGCTTATTTTTAATAAATGGCAGTTAATGTGGGAGTGGGGATAGCTGATGTTCTCAGGGAAGACCCTCATTGCAAATGAAGATACCCAACTCAAACGAGCTTAGGTCAAAGGAATGAATTACTGGAAAAATAATGAAAAGGGGAATTAATTAACTGGGAAGTCCAGAGGTAAGACAGAATTCAAGCACAACAAAACCCAGGGGCCCAAACGATGTCATAGGTCTTTCTCCCCTGTCATCTTCCCTCATTACTGTGCCCACATCCGTAGTTTCTACCTTAACTCTGCTCTTCTTTTCATACTGTCCTCATTACCTCCTGCTACAGATAGACTTTCTCTATATGCCAGCCCTATGCTCACATTCTTAGAGCTGGTGGTCTAAAATAGAATGGTTTTCCCAGCAAAAGCCCTAAGGAAGACCCTGATCTGGCAGCTTGGGTCACTTGCCCATCCCCAAACCAATAACCATCCAGGAAGATGCATTACCATGACTGGGACTGGTGTCCCCCAGCCCCCACCCAAGACCGCAGGTATTGGGGGCACAGGGAGGAGAGAAGAGTGTTTCAAATGAAACAAAAGGAAGGGGGAATTCATCCTGGATGTAAGAGACCTAACCCACACTTTCCAGTGCATCTGTCCTCCCTCCCCACAATGCCTCTGCATGGACCTCTTGACACAGCCTGGTTCAGCCCTCGAGAATCAGAAAATCACGTTGCGACCCCAGAGTGAAGCATGTATGGAGAGGGGGTATCGGGTGGCAGTGGGAAGGAAAGGGCATCTGAGTTTTCCTTCCTGCCTCCTCCTGGCCCCCTTAGGTCAAAGGCCCCGAGCTTCAGGGAAGTGTCATGGAGAATCTTGACTCAGCACCTCTCTACTCAACAAAGTTTGTATAACTTACCAAGGGGGAGAGTAGAATTGGCATTGTGGGCCACATAGAGAAGAAATGAAGCTTCCTCAGGAGCTTATATCCACAGCTCTGCCTTCCCCAGAGCTGGGTTCAACACTCAAAATATGTAAATTATAAATAAATAATAACAATCTCCTGCACTTCTATCACAAACCACTAGAGGGCGCACAGAGTCCAGCTTCTTATTAACAGAGCCCTATAGACAAGACCTGCGAGACATTTGGGGAGTTCAGAGAGCCATAGGCAGGAGAGGGTGGGATGAAAAGAAGCAAGGACACCCACAGACAGCTTGGGTCAAGCTGTTAAGGTTCCAGACTGTCTGGGGCCTCTGGGGCTGACCCGGACGTAGGGCTGGGATGCTTGCTTCCCAATCTCTATTGTCAGGTCCTAGTGAGTGGTACAGAGTGGGTGCTGCTGGACTCCATGATGCCACAGAAGGAAACCGAGGCAGTGGCATGAACTGATACCACCCCAATCAGGTTAAAAGGAATTCAGAGAAAGTAGTATGATATAGTGAACAAAAGGCTTACTGTTAGCTTGACCTTGATCAAGTCTATAAATCTCTCTGAGCCTCAGTTTTCCCATCAAAAATGGGGGTGCCTGTTAGCTTTGGAGTACCTGGTAAGAGGACATTGCAACCTTCAAATGGCTAGTTGTATGCTCTCGGTCCATCCTCTGGGACCAAGCTCAGTGGGAGTCTGGGAAATGGCTTCTGTGCTGGGTGAGAGCCTTGGCTTGAAAGGCATCATTTGACCATTATCTTGGCCATGTTTAAGCTCAGAGACAGCTCTGTGCCCTTGCACTGCTGCCTTGGAAGAAGGCTGGATGCAGAGCTCAGAAATGCCCCCCCCCCCCCACGCCTTGCTCATCTCCTGCTCAGCCTCAGGCACAGTCTGAGCCATGAAGGTTCCCTGCTGGCTGAGTGGTGGGGGGACATGTGGTACCAGGGAGATGGTGGAAGAGCACAGAGGTGCCCCAGATGTGTGCGTGACCACATCAGGAACAGCCAGAATGCAGGCAGCTGGGTGGGGAAGCTGCTGGAATAAGGCCAAGGGCTCATTTCCCTCTGCTTCCGAGGACCATCTCATCAGGAGGGGAGTTCGGAACTAAAGCAGCAAGTTAATCCCCTTACCTTGCTGAGGGGCACTGGTCCCTGAGGCCTGAAGGATAAGATAAAGGAGCTCCCTTATGGGTCTGGGGCTTCTTCCCTCTCCTCTTCACCAAGACAGATTTCCCTTGCAGAGGCTCAGGACTGAGCCTGGCCTGGACTGGATTGGGGCCATGAGGGGCCCACCTGTTCTCACCCTGATGCCTCCCCTTGCCCTCCCTTTCCTGCAGCCTCCTCCAGAGTTGCCACAGCTGGAACCATTCTCCAAGCTGCCTTTCATCCCTAGTGCTCCCCCCACCCCCAGTGGCCCCTATAATTGTGGTCTCAGCTGGCGGCTGCGGGGGCTGGGGCTGGGCTGAGGGCCAGGGGCCAGGGCAGGGCCAGGGCGGGGTCTGGGGGCTACTGATAGGGGCTTGCCCACTGGCCGGGGGTCATTTGGGATTAGGGCTCCAGTTGCAGACCCTCTTTCTGGACCTCATCTCTGCATATGCCAAGGTCTTGTGCCTACATATGCCTCTCCTTGTCCTGAGAAGTGCCCCAGGCTTGGGCACATTTAGACCCTCGTGACATCAGGCCAGAACTATGCCCAAGTGCAAACAAGACTTGAGAGTCATTATTTGCTTCCATTATTGGGTTTTCCAAAGAAAGGGTCTTCTCCCTCTCTTTTACACCTCTATATTTCATGAACAGTAGAGGGTGGAGGACAGAGAGACCTTCCCTTGGCAGAGGCAGGTCAAAGGGGGGAAAAATGGCCTCTCAAGCAGCTCAGTAGAATTTCCCAAATTTGGTCCTCATGAAAATCACTTGAGATAACCTAGGCCTTGCCCCTGGGCAGGCTGATTCTGCTGCATGGGACCCAGAATCAGTATTCCCCATAATGGCCTATCCCAGGGGGTACATAGATGCATCAAGCATGGAAAGGCTGGTGTGAGCTCTACCCAGGGAGTAAGGAGGTCATGAATGCATTCTCTGTCCCACCTTGGGCCTCCTCCTAATCCTTTCTGCGCCTCAGTTTCCCCAACAGCCAATGGGTACATGACTCCCAGTCTGGCTTGTCCCTGTGGGGCCCTCTCCCAGCCCAGACTCACTGCCTCCTTCCTGTGCTGAGTCTGGTTCTGCTCTACCTTCCCCATACTCTTCCCAAACTCTAGTCCCAACCTGTCCTTGTCCCTGCAGCATGGCGAAGGAAGAGTGGGGAGGGCAGGGGGCGGCCGGGGTCAAACAAGGCTCTGGCTGACGCAGACTGCTTCCTGCCCCCGGCTGTTTTCCTGCTGTCCAGCCAGACTGCTCCCCCCCCATCGCCCCACCCCCACCCCCAGCAGCCTCAAGCCCTTAATTCCTGACAGCTGCGGTGGCTGCCGGCAGAGATGGGGGGAAAGGGGGGTGGGAGGATGCCGTCAGCCTGCTGTTGCTCAGGCTGCCCCTACCACCTGACAGTCTGGGGACAGGGAAGGCCCCACCCCTCTCCAGTTCCCCAGGGATGGGCAATTCCAGGAATGGGCCCCTTTTGTCTCAGAGCCCAGAGTTTGTCCTTAAACCAGGAGAGGACAATGAGGTTGGGAGGGAGGTATGTATATAGACTGGAAGCCTTACGCCCATTTTACAGAGGAGGAGGCTAAGGCCACAGTGCGAGTACGATTCCCTATCAGGGTCCAGGTTGGAACCAGAAACAGAAGCTGGAGCCTCTATCACCAGCCTTTTGATTTCTCAGGCCCTTGCCTGGGTCTCCTATACTCACTCCATACTGAGATGAGCTCAGTGTTCAGTGGGGTGGGAGGACAAGAGGAAAATCCCAGAGAGGAGTGGGCCTGAGCAAGGAGCCTGGGTTGGGGTGGCTCCCAGAGAGCCAAATACAGGTACCAGGACCAGCCAAGAGCCGGAGCATCTGCAGGAAGGCCCGGGGCAAGCAACACTCAGTGTTGGGGCCACTGCTACTATGTGCAGGGTCAAGGGAACTGGGCTCAATTCCAGCTCTTGGATTAATTTGCTGTGTGACCTTGAGTAAGTCATGGCCCTCTCTGAGCCTCATTATTTTCTTTTGAAATAAAAGGGGACAAAATAAGATGACCCCCAAAGCACACTTTGGGGATTAAAGGGCTCACTAATCCCTCTCTCAGGGTGTGTCACCCCACGGAGCTCTGCTCCCAAACAAGCATTTACCTTCATTGGCTCACCGACTAGATGACCAGATGAGGTGGGCTTCTATAACCTCCTTTCACAAAGGGGCAGAGGGTGGGTCAGTGAGCGAGAGGCACCTGTTTAAGGTCACACAGGGAAGAAGAGCAAAATCCAGAGGCTGTCAAACCTCTTCACGGGACCCCCCACACCTGCCACACCAGCCAAGCCCGGGAAGTCCCTCCTGAGGTGGGAGAGGCAAGCAGGGGGGCCAGCCCCTCCCCTCCAGCCCCTGCAGGTGTGTATATTGGGAGGACAGCTCCCCGGCAGCTGTGTCTTCGCCAGACACATAGGCCTCACAGTAACACACAGTTTCTTACACGAACCAGCGCTCCCCTGGCACTGGCACCTCCACGTGCACGCGCGCGCAGGGACCCCCAACTCTTCTCCTTCCCCTGCCCTCTGCACCGCTGCTCCCACCTGGAGTCCTGAGCGGTCATGGTGGCCTCACGACCGACCCATACACACTCCCCCATGTGACGTCACCTAGGGTAGAGCCCTGAGACATTTGGGCGGGGGGCGGGGTGGGGGGAGGAAAGGGGAGGCGGCAGAGATCCCTGATCCGGGACAGTCACTCACTCTCTGGGCGGTGGGGCCGGGCACAGACAGCACCGCCCCCCCCACACCCCACCCCACACCCCCGCCCGCCTCGCACGCCCTCGGAAGCACGCAGGCTTGAGGCGCTGCTCTGGGGGGCTCCCCGGCACCCTAACCTCTCGTCCCCAGCCCGCAGCAACTCCGGGCCCCCCTTACCCTCGAGAGGCACCAGGAGTTGTCGCAGGGGGGCCTTGGGAAATTCCCTGGACCCCTGTGCCAGGAGGTGCCCGGTGCGCCCGCCCGCCCCCCCCCACCCCGAGGGCGGTGCCCGGGGGCGCTGCCCCATGGAGCGGGGAGGCGGGCGCCGTCTGCTCCCGGAGCCGTGACCCGAGTCGGAGCTGTGTGTCGCAGCCGTCCCGACCCCCGCGGATCATGCGCCGTCGCCCCTGGCTCGCCGGTCCCGCAGGGCTGTGAGCCCCCCACTCCTGGTCCGTGACGGCCCGCGCGCCATGGGCAGCACCCACCCTTGCCCCTTGCCGCGGCTCCGACCTCGGCCCCAGCCGCGGCCCGCGCTCTGCGCGCTCCTCTTCTTCCTACTGCTGCTGGCTACCGCCGTGCCCAGGTGAGCCCTCACCTTCCGCCCCGCCCTCCTGGAGAGCTGCGACCCCCCAGCCGCGGGGGGCCTCTGGCGCTCCTGCTGGGGCAGGGGACCCTGGAAGGAGGGAGGGACCGTGTCGCAGAAAAGTGCTGGTGCCCAATGAAAGACAGTGCCCTCATAGGAGGGGGTTGAACTGGTGACAGAATCCGGGCAGTCCAGAGAGACAAGGCTGTACCCAGGAAAGTGAAGGCTACTAGCAGACGGGGTGTGTGTATGTGTGAGGGGGAAAGTGCCAACCTGGAGTCTGTCCCAGGCTGGGGGAATGCGTCCCCACCCCCAGGAGAGCTCAAACTGCCTTGCTCCACCTCAGAGATGACTCCCCCAGCAGGGGCACTGGGGGGGGGGGCGGTTGGAAGGGAGTAGTTCAGCTGCAGCCAGAAGGGTTCTCAGTGTGTGTGTGTGTGTGTGTGTGTGATTTTGTGAACCCTGAGGGTTATGTTGTAAACAGCAGTCTGTGTGTGCACATGTGTGTGACTGAGAGTTTACAGATCAGATACATGTTAAGATGTGCCCATGTTCATGCTTGTGTCTGTGTGTATGCATGTATCACTCTGTCTGAAGTGTGCATGTGTTTAAGTGTTCCTGGGTCTGTGTGGTCCCCTTGATGGGTGAGAAGTGTGTCTGTGCGAATGGGACTGTCTGAAACAGGCATTGGGAGTGGTCTCCTGGGGAACGCTACGGACGTGAGCATCAGGGCCTCAGCAGGTCCTTATGAAATATGTGTGCAGGCATTTTGGGTGTGTGCGCATTTACACATTAACTTGTGTAGGTGTGCAGCTGGACAAGTGGTGTTGGAGGCAATGATGGTAAGAGGAGAAGGCTTTAGGACCCTACCTGTAAGCCAAACCTTTAGAAGCAGAGGTTGGAACAGGGGGACTCTGGCCTTTGGGACAGAGTGTGGATTGCTAAGTGGGGCCCTCCTAACTCCCCCAAACACTCACCCACACCCATTCCTCACTGCCTGCAGGTCCGCACCCAACGACATTCTGGGCCTCCGCCTCCCCCCGGAACCGGTGCTCAATGCCAACACGGTGTGCCTGACATTGCCGGGCCTGAGCAGGAGGCAGATGGAAGTGTGTGTGCGTCACCCCGACGTGGCCGCCTCGGCCATCCAGGGCATCCAGATCGCCATCCACGAGTGCCAGCACCAGTTTCGGGACCAGCGCTGGAATTGCTCCAGTCTGGAGACTCGCAACAAGATCCCCTACGAGAGCCCCATCTTCAGCCGAGGTAGCTGCCCCCCCCACCCTTGCCCTTCTGCGCACCCATCCAGCACCTTCACCAGGAAAGCCAACTACCCCCAACACACTCCCTCAAGCTGGCAAGTCCCCGCCCCCCCCCCCAGGTGCCCATTACCAGCCAGACTGCTCCTGTCTGGTCTTGGCTGGTCTACCGGGGGCCACACAAATGGGGCAGACGTGTGTCTCCAGCCTGGGCTGTGTGGGCTGAGGGTAGCGGGTTCCATGCCTGAGTTCTCAGGCATGGAACTGACTCCTGGCTTAGCCTGCCCTGTCATTGACACTGTATATCTCAGGCTCAGGAAAGATCCACATCTGTCACCTTCCTCAATCTACCCTCTCCCTAGTAAACAGCATTTAGGATGGAGAACCTGGGATAAGGTGCCGAGAGCCAGCAGGAAGGACTTTTGCCGAAAGGTGTGGGTGAGGGAAGCCCGGGCAGGTAAAATGTCTGTACTTCTGCAAAAGCTCTTCCCGGCACGCAGGGTACACCACCAGCCTCTGTGTCATTCCCGCCGCCCCCGAGAACCTTCTCTGAATCAGAGGCCCTGGGTGTGTGCATGCCTCCCGCCCAGCAGGCCTGACAGCTCTGCCAACCCCTCTTCCCCTCACAGCCCAGAGAAGCCCCAGCCCACTCCCTGTCCTCCCCCTGGGACTTCTGGGTGACCCAGAGCCCACCCTGGCAACCTCTAGAGGAGCTTGAGCTAGAGATAGTTTCTGCTCACACCCGCCTCCTGCCTTAGTATCTTAGGTCTTGACTCAGATCTTTTGGGGAAGATGGGGGAGTTTATCTATCTTTCCTCTCAGCTGCCTGAGTGGGACAGTATGGGGACCCGGCTCCCTGGGACTTGTCCAATTCTCAGTTGACAGTGGAGGAAGAGGGGTACCCCTATACCCTGTGGCCTTGGGGGCCAGAGGCTTCTGGAAGAGTCAGACTCCAAGGTACCCTAATTTCAAAAAGAACTCGGCTAGCCAGGGACAATCCCCTTTTCACTAGGACCCCTCCTTGCATCCCCAGGGGCCCCCAGGGGACAAGTCGGGGGCCAACGCAGCCCCCCCCCAGCCCAGCTCCAGGCTGCCCGCCCCGCCCCCGCGCGCCCTCCCCACTCCCTCCCCCGCGCGCCCGGGGCGCTGTTTCTACCCGGCCAAGCCCAGCCCGACGCGTGTGGCGGCATGCAGCCGCGAACTAATCCCCGCGGGCCGCGGCAGACGGCTCCCGGCCCGAGCCGCGCGGCTCTCCAAGGGGCTCCCCCCACCCCCACCCCCGCCGCCCCTGCCCCGCCCTCCCGCCCCGCCCGCGCACCCCGCGGTAGCAGAGCCCCGCAAGCCCAGCAGACGGCTGCGGCTGGGGGACCCGGGCCTAGCGCCCAGCCCCGGCCGCCCGCGCTCGCCCACGTCACGGGACAGGCCTGTGCCTCTGTCCTGCCCTGGCCGGGCGGGAGCTCTCCGCGGCCGCCGCTCGCCCGCTCCTACTCCGGGTTTCTAGGTGACCTGTGAGCTCCCCGACGCCCCGTGTTCCCTCTAGCGCTCGGGTCCCCGCGATGAGGGACCCCCCCCCCAGGCCTTGATTTGGGTTCTGCTCGCGTGGGCGAGGGGCGTTGGACAGGCGCTGAGGTTCTCACTCCAGCCGCTTCTGGTGAGGCAAGGCAAGGCAAGGCAAGGCAAGGCAAGCTCTTCATCCCTCTTCCCGGCCTCGGTGTCCCCTCTTCCCCTCTGGGCCTCCTGTCCCCTCTAAATAGAGTGAGCCCAAGCGTCTTGATTACTTCGCCCGTGAGAGGTCCGTGGGGCCTGGTAGAGGACATGGGGTCTTTGAAGGTCAGGGGTGAGTTCGGAGCGGTGGAAGCGCGCGGACTTGGCGCGGCGCCAGGCGCTCTCGGGTTCACCTGCAGTTTAATACGCGGGAGGTGAGCTTGGGGGACGGGTTGGGGGTAGGTTAGGGGTGCAGTGGGGGAGACTTGCTGGGGCTAGCCAGGGCGGGGCGGGGCGGTGCGCAGTGCGGGGAAGGGGCGGGAGAGAGGTTCCTGGGCTCTGGCTCTGGGGCTGGGCTCCTTCCTTTGGCCTTGGAACACTGTCCTACTAGGTGACTTCTGCTCCGGCATTGGGCATCCTATTTTCTACCTCTCCCTCCTCGGTGGGGACTCTGGGCTTCTGGAAAAAATTGCCACTTTCTCCTGCCACCAGCCACCATTACAACCCTTCCCTCACCCCGTATCTGGATTCACCCTTCATCCTCCTGTGGGGTTATATCCCCTGCCCATCACCTCAAAGACTGGCTAAATTTGAATTCTGTGGGGCCATTCTTGGTGGCAGCCAGTCCCTGTGCTGTGTCCTTCCCCCAGTGTCCTTTTCAAATTGTGAATTGTCCCAGTTGGGTCAGGTGACCCATTTCCCCCAAGTGGAACACAGGGCACTGACCCCTCTTCTAACCCAGATTGCCAGTGGGGTTCTCTTAAAGGTGTGTTCTGCCATGTCCAGAGTTCAGAGACTGCGAGGAGGAGGTGGTCCCTTGGGCCTTCCACCTTAATGCTGTTTCTACATCTGATTGTCCTGGCGCGTCCCCAGAAATGGGTAAAAGGGTGGGGTTCCAGTGCAGGGGGAAAAGGCGCCTGGACATCTAGAGTGGACATACCTGGGAAGGCAGGGCATATAACAGGGCTTTACCCAGCCCAGGAGAGGGCATGACAGGGTGCTAGAACCTGGGTGGGGAGGGGACAGGGAGAGAGGCCTCTTGGGGGCTAGAATCCAAAAAAAGCTGTGGGAAGGTCCCTGACCCAGGGGTGACTCTGACCTAAGGTCCAGGGCACTGATATCCCCAGCTTTTTGTTCTGAGGATCCAGACCACTGGAATCTGCTGGGCAACACATCTGGAGGGAAGCGCCTCATCGTGGGTACCAGAACACTCATCCGTCTGTCACTCTGGATACAGGGGACAATGGAGTGGAAAGGGAGGGGTGAGAGGCCAGGGAGAGGCTGGTGGAGGCAAGTGTAGGAGATTCCAGCAGCAGGCCCTAGGAAAACCCGCACAGGTTAGTCCTGCCCTCTCCCAAGGCCCAGACCCATCTAGAATGGATGGAAAGAGGGGGCATGAGGCCCAGCAGCCAGCCAGGCTCTCAGCCCAATGGAAGCCCAGTTTGGGAGTCCAGGGTCTGCTCTCCAAAGCCCTGGATTTTTCTTCTCCCACCTCCCTTTTACGGTCATCCTTGAGGAGCCTTGGTTCTATGCCTAGGCCTGCAGGCTTGGGGTTACTGGTACAAGCAAATAGGGAGACAGAGGCTTGGGCAATCATATCCCAAGATCACCTAACATTCCATTATTCTAATAGCCCCAATAAGTTAGCCAATACATATTAAGTACTTGCTGTTTGTCTGGCACTGTTTTGTTTTTTTAAAGATTTTATTTATTTATTTGATGGACAGAGATCACAAGTAGGCAGAGAGGCAGGCAAAGAGAGAGGAAGAGAAGCAGGCTCCCCGAGGAGCAGAGAGCCCCATGTGGGGCTCGATCCCAGGACTCTGGGATCATGACCTGAACCGAAGGCAAAGTCTTAACCCACTGAGCCACCCAGGCGCCCCTGTCTGGCACTGTTCTAAAGCACTTTTTCTGTACTTTCAGATCCTCAAACAGTCCCCATGCAATGGGTGCTATTAGTATCCTCATTTTACAAATGAAGCAATGAGAGGTTAGGTAATTTGCCATTAGTCACACAGCTTCTAAGGGAGCTATAGAGCCAGGACTCAAATGCGGGCCAGCTGACTTTAAAGATTGCCCTCAACCACTACCTCCCTGAACTACCAGTCAATGAAACTGACATGTATAAACACACACACACACACACACACACACACACCCCTACCTTTGTGCAAACGTGTAGCTACATTCAGTGTCACCCCTAAGTGTTCCCACATGCACAAACCCTCCCTCTCCCTCTCTCTCAGCCCAGGCACAGGAACAATGCACAGATGATTTGCATGGAGGGGATGGAGACCAGATCTCTCCCCTTCCCTCCCTCTTTGACTCCAATAGGCTGGGCTCAAGCGTCTCTGATCCCTCCTAGTTCCCACTGGCTCCTGAACCCTCTCTCATCCATGCTCCCCTGCCCTCCCACCCTCCTCCCCTAGCCCCATTCTGGAGCAGCAGCTGACTCCACTTAGATGCTGGCAGTCCCTGTCCCAGATCAAAGGCAGGACGGCTAATTGTGCGTCTTAACAAGCCCCCCCCTCCCTCCATGCTTCAGGCAGCCCAGCTGGCCCCGGCCCCACCCCTTTCCCCCTCCAGCTGGCCAGATGGCACAGTGCCTGTGTCTGCCCCAGACAGTCAGGGCCAGGACCGAAACTGGGGCCCTGAGTGGGAGCTGGGGGCAGACCTAGGAGGCTGGACTTCTCTGAATCCTGGATGCTTGGAGCAGAGGGTGGTCACAAGAGCCCTGCCTGGCCGCCCCTGCACGTGGCTGTGACGGCTGCCAGAGGCCATGGCGTGGCGTCTTTGGCTGCCTGGGTTAGGTATTAGTGTTCTCTGTAGATTGTGAACTACATTTTTCCAGACTTCTCTGGACCTGCTTCTGAATGTCACAAAGCCCGGAAGATGGTGATTGGGCCAGCACATCCCTTCCGGACCAGCCTCTTGCCTTTTCTTAGTGGTATGCATAGATAGGGCCATAGGAACTGGGACCTGGGACACTTGGGTTTCTTACTCGGGAGGATGTCTTCCCTAGAGCCAAGTGTCCTTTAGCAAAAAGTTACCAGGCCTGGGAGCTGAGAGAGCTGGGGCTGGGTGGGCTACCTAACCCCTGTGACCTTGGGCATCTCCCTTTTGCTCTGTGTGTGTTGAAGCGGGGGATGGTTTCTGAGGCCCTGGCTGCTTCTGGAGATCTGAGTATTGCCATTTGGCCTTAGCAGTGGGCTAAGCAGATGAGCTCCCTAGCAATAGGGGAAACGCTGAGAGTTCCACAGCTAGAAGGCAGTGGATAAGCACGGGGTGCGCTCCCTAGGGACTTGGGTCTGTCCTCTTTTCCCTTGGGCCCCACCTCCCATGTCGGTGTTTACTCCTCTCCAGCTCCCACCAATTCCCAGCATCCCCTTAAAAGGCTTCAGGCCAATCCTCACCTCCTCCTGTCTGCTCATAGCTGGGCTCCTTATGGAAAAGTTCCCGAGATGCTGGAGAGAGAAGATAGACGGGGATGGCCTGCTTCTCGGGCTTCTGGTGGCCCATGTGATTGATCCTAAAGTAGGTCATGAGCCGCTGGGCTCTGTCCCTGATTGGGGGAAACAAGAACCAATGGCCTGGAAATACAGCTGTCATGAATGGAATGAGGCAGCATGAAGAACTCAAAAATAGCTAATGTTTGCGCAGTACTCACTATGAGCAACATACTCTTCTAAGTACTTGAAATTTACTAATTCTTGGGACAACAATGAAGCAGTTAGTAACAGTCTTTTTTTACAGATGGGAAAACTGAGGCACAGAGGTCAAGTCACTTGGCCAAGGTCATGTAGCTATTAACAGCTAATAAATGGAAGAGCTAAGATTTGAATACAGACAATTTGCCTCCAGAGTTCATACTTTCAATGACTACACATCTTGTTTTTTAGGGGGTGGGTGAGTGGCTAGCCAAGAACAGGAAGACAGGACCCTGTGATGTAGAGGGTGAGCATGGAGGGTGCAGGATTGGGCCAGGGTCTCTGTCCAGTCCTCATTGGCTCTCTGAGGTCTGTGGGAACTCCCAGAGCATGTCCTTCTAGTCTTTGATGCTATCGTGGAAGGACCCAGAGTTCTTTCCTCTGAATCTCTGGTCTCCTGCAAGCCTTCAGTCTCCTGCCAGGGTCTGGCCTTCAGTGCAGGTGAGTTCTCCTGATTGCTCCTGGCTTCTTGTCCCACTGCTCACACTCTCTCGGTTTCAGAAGTTGGTCAGAGACTTGTACCAGAAAATGCTGCTAGCTGGTCCCTTCTAGATGCAGAATAAGCCAGAAGCTGCTTGTGGGTCCCACAGCCAGAGCATCCTCTGCAAGTAAACCTCCCCCTGCCAAGGTGGCCCAGACCTACCAGGGCCTTCCCAGAGGATGGGTCAGACTGGGAAACACGGAGGAGAACAGTAGTAGAGAGACCAGTCCTGGGTCCCTGAGAGTGGTTCATCAGGGTCTCCGTGCCCCTGAGCATCTCAAGGAAGGTGTCTGCCTTAGCTCACCCTTCCCTCTCAACTTTCAGCACTACTTACAGGGCACTGGGCTGTGTTCCAGCATCCCTCAAACCACCCCTTCAGCTGACCTAGACCACTGCAGGACAGGTGGAGGAACGGTGCCCTTTTCTCAGATTTTCTGGGGTGCATATGGACAGGGAAAGGGAAAACTCATGGGCTCTTTTCTCTGGCTCTTGAACTTGGCCGTCAGAGAATGTTCTGTGGTCGGCAGAAGCCAGTGACACCAGGCAGGCAGTCACCCTTGGGGCCAGGAGCTTTAGGCGGACACCAGTTCCTCTTACTTGCCCTTCTGCACTTTTAGCATCCTCTGAGGCCTGGAAGTCCATCACGAATCATTTTTTTTTAAAGGTTAAAATTTGCCTTCTTTCTGCAGGCTTATTTTTTAAATTGCAAACATCGCATGAGAGATAATAGATTCAATCCCTGATCTTCAAAAGAATGTTTACCAGATACTTTCTGTCCAACAGGAGAGAGGTAGACACAGATTCTGAGCTTGCTAAGGGTGATGTTAATGAAACCAGGAATGGAGTGTCAAAGGAAGAGGGCTCTGGGGGAGGCCTCCCCCACTCCACTCTGCATCCCGAACTTCTAGGGGGTGATTTCTGCCCCTCTTTGAGTCTGTATCCTTGTACCAGACCTTCCCCCAACACTGGGCCTCGGTTTCCTCCTCTTATGGTAAGAAGGTCCGGCAGGGAGGGCAGAGGGATGAACTATCGAAGCCACCCAGAGTCTGTTTCCTGGATCTCCACCCTCAGGCTTTCGAGAGAGCGCCTTCGCCTATGCCATCGCAGCAGCCGGGGTCGTACACGCAGTGTCCAATGCCTGTGCCCTGGGTAAACTGAGGGCGTGCGGCTGCGACGCCTCCCGGCGCGGGGACGAGGAGGCCTTCCGCCGGAAGCTGCACCGCCTGCAGCTGGACGCGCTCCAGCGTGGTAAGGGCCTGAGCCACGGGGTCCCGGAACACCCGGCCCTGCCCCCTGCCAGCCCGGGCCTGCAGGACTCCTGGGAGTGGGGCGGCTGTAGCCCCGACGTGGGCTTCGGGGAGCGCTTCTCTAAGGACTTTCTGGACTCCCGGGAGCCTCACAGAGACATCCACGCGCGCATGAGGCTCCACAACAACCGAGTTGGGAGGCAGGTGAGAGCCCCACCGCCTGAGCCTGTTCCAGACCCCTCTGCCTAGGGCTCCTCCCCTCCTCCACCCCAGGCCGACCTCTCCTCTAGGGAACACAGCCACTCCCCTTAGCTCAGCTGCTTTCTCATTGCCCCCCTGCCTAATCCAGTCCTCAAACATGCATTGGAGGCCCACTGTGTGCCAGATACTGGACTAGGCGGGGGGGGGAGGCAGGGATGAGACCTGCCCTGTCCTGGATCAGCACCGCCCCCCCTCCCCGCTGGGCAGCCTGGTCCTCTCCTTACCTTGCAGTGAGCGGTGGAAGGGGCACTGGGCTGCATTCAGGGCCTCGAGGGCCTTGGCCCTGCTCTGCCACTCTTGTCGCCTCCCCTATAAAGCAAGAAGGTTGAACTGGATCACCCAGTCCCCTACATCCCCCCAGCCCTGGCCTAGCTCTAATGTTCCATGATTCTGTGCTATCCTATGCTGTGATCTTTGACCTCTTGCAGCCTTTCTGTGCAGAATGAGGGATTCCTGCAAGGGGAGGTGCCTGGGGGCCACTGTGGCCCTGTGTGGGGGTTGCATGGTTGCCTTTCTCCTTTTTTTCCCTTCCTTTGAATGTTCATACCACTCAAAGATCATTCATTAAAAAAAAAAAAGAAAAAGAAGAAGAAAGGAAAGGAAAGGAATAATCACCTGCATTTAGGGAAGGGAATGGATAATCACCTGCATTTATTTTGTCCTTCCTATGTGTCAGGAACTGCCTGGAGCACCTTAGTGCCTAGCAGCCTATTTAATCCTTACAACTAGCTCTGAGGGTCCTAGTATTAGCCTCGTGTTCAGATATGGAAACTGAGTTACAGAAAGATGGAGGAGCTTGCCCAAGGCCATGCAATCTGCGAGGAAGTGGGAGAGGAGGATTGGTCTGCAGGCAGCTTAGCACCCGGCCTGTGCTCTCTCTAGCTGAGCTGCGGCCTTGTCTGCACTGTCTGCCTCCACTGAGATGCCTGCCCCCTTCGCCCCCTCTCATAACTCCGCACCCTCCTTTCCTGGCTGCTCAGCCCCCATCCCTTTTCTCTGGCTCTGCCTGGCCTGCCTTCGGGCCTTGTTCCTGCCTTCCCCTCACTCTGGCTCTCACCTGCCCCTCCGCACCCCCCTTTCTCCTGGCCTCTCAGCCCAGGCCATTCGCCTTCTCCTTCCAGAGACTCGGAGTCCAGAGACTCGGAGCTGATTCAGCTCTTCCCAGCCTGACTTAGAGGTGAAGTAAACTGAGGCATACGCACCCTCAGGTCACATCCAGCTTCCACCCGGCCCTGCCCTGTTCACCCAGCTCCTTTCCCAAGCTTCCATACTATCCCAGCCCATACCAACAGTACCTCCTCCTCCTTGTTAAACTGCTTAATTAATGGCTGCTGCCTGTGGGAAGCAAACGTTCTGGAGCTGTTGGCGGGGGAGGGGGGGGCTTGGGCTGGTTCCTCCATGGTGCTGACACCACAGGCTGCACCTACCAGCAGAGGGGCCTTTTAAGACTCAGAGGGCATGGTCTCTGTTTTGTGGCCTTAACCGCCCAGGGTGGAGGGCCCCAGATCATTGCTCTCCCAGCCTGAGGGTGTGTTCTGGAGTGGAGTCTGGGGGGTGGGGGGAGATGTGGCCAACTGCTTCTGGTGTCTCTAGTGAGGATAATAATGGCAAGGGTTTCTTTGGGAGGAGATTCTAGAGCAGGCTGAGAGCTGGGCAGAGGTGGTGGGTAGGTTGTATTCCTGTAACTACTTCCCTTGGAGGTGTGGGGTCTTGTCCTCATTTTCATTTCAGGGGGTGTGGTTCTCTGGGACGCTTCCCATTCTGTATTCATGTAGAGCCTTTGGCCCCTGTTGATGCTCACTCTCCCCTAGGAGGAACTGTGGCATTCAGCATTGGGCAGAATAAGCCCCAGCCAGTATAATGGAGGAAAGAGGAGTCTCCCAGTTTCTGTCCCTCCTTAGGCTCCCTGAAGAGGGCTGCAGGGCCCAGAGGCTGAGAGGGGCTTTCTCAGACTCTCCGCAGCCCCCACTCATGCCTGGATAGAGGCCAGAAGCTTTGGGGATGGGATATATTGGGGCCAGCACCCACCCCTGCTCCTGGCCCCCACCTGAGGGGTGGAAGGAGAGGGAATTTCCCTGAGGATCTGGGATCCCCCCTCAGGAAGCAAGAGCCTCCAGCCCCAAGGGCCCCCTGCAGCTGCTGGAAAAGGAGAGGAGGGGAGGAAGGAGGGAATTCCCCCAGGACCTGGCCTGGTGGGAGGTGGGATGGGAGAACAGTCCTGAAGAGCAGGCGGGAGGTTTTCTCCGGACTGCCTGGCTCAGGAGCTGAGCCGCCCACAGCCCACAACCCTACACACACTCACACACTGCCGCCGCGCCCCCCGCCCCTCGCCCTGCACCCCGCTCTGCTTCCGGCCTCAGCTTTTGCCTGTGTTCGATGGGAGTCAGTTTCAGAAGTCTCCGAGATTCTGGAAGGCCAGTGTCTGCGCTGGGAGGAGGGCCGAGGGGCTGGCCGCGGGCGTCACCCCTCGCCGTGCCTCCCTCCGCAGGCGGTGATGGAGAACATGCGGCGGAAGTGCAAGTGCCACGGCACGTCGGGCAGCTGCCAGCTCAAGACGTGCTGGCAGGTGACGCCGGAGTTCCGCGCCGTGGGGGCGCTGCTGCGCAGCCGCTTCCACCGCGCCACGCTCATCCGGCCGCACAACCGCAACGGCGGCCAGCTGGAGCCCGGCCCCGCGGGGGCCCCCTCGCCCGCCCCGGGCGTCCCGGGGCCGCGGCGCCGCGCCAGCCCCGCCGACCTCGTCTACTTCGAGAAGTCGCCCGACTTCTGCGAGCGCGAGCCGCGCCTGGACTCGGCGGGCACCGTGGGCCGCCTGTGCAACAAGAGCAGCGCGGGCCCGGACGGCTGCGGCAGCATGTGCTGCGGCCGCGGCCACAACATCCTGCGCCAGACGCGCAGCGAGCGCTGCCACTGCCGCTTCCACTGGTGCTGCTTCGTCGTCTGCGAGGAGTGCCGCATCACCGAGTGGGTCAGCGTCTGCAAGTGAGCGGAGGGGCCCCAGCCGGAACCTGGCCTTCTGCCGCTTGCCAGCTTGGCGCTCCGGACAGCGTCGTCGCCCAGACTCCTGGGAGAGGAGTTTGGACCCTCTGATCGGAGAGGGACCTCCCGGCTCTGAGGGTCAGATCGGCAATCAGGGGATAGTCCACTCCTGCCTGGACGCCACCCCTCACTTCTGTGGGCTCCCGGTGTGCCTCGACGCTCCTTGCCCCAGGCTCAGTCAGCTCAGTTGGGCTGGGAATTGACCCACACCCAGGGCGAGGGCGATTGTCACCCGGGCAGTCTCTGGGCCTTTTCCCGTTTCCTGTCTTCACCTCTTCCCCCTGGAGAGAGAGTGAATGGAAGCCGATGGGCAGGGGGAAGATGATTAGAAAAAATGGACATCATTGAGCTGAAGTGATTCTGTAGAGGCCGCAGATGCCCTCCCCCAAGGGCCTCTTCTCCTCATCGTTCATGTTCATTTAACAAATATTTATTTTGCACTTTTTTTGTGGCCTGGCACTCTGCAGGGGACGAAGGGTGCTGAGGATACAGATGTGAATAAGAGAGACACAGCACCTGCCCTTTTGGAGTTTACATTCTGGTTGGGGGAGAGGGACAATAAACAAGTAAACACATGAACGAGGTCATCTGAGATAATGCTCTGTGCGGTGAAGAAAATAAAGCTTGGGGCTGGATGTAGAGTGATTTGTGGGGAGTGGGGCCCCTTTATTTTTTGTTTGCATTAAAAAAACTTTTTGAGTACAGTTGACACATAATGTTACATTAGTTGCAGATGTACAAAATAGTGATTGGACAAGTCTATCCATTAAGCTGTGCTCACTACAAACAAGCTACCATCTGTCACCATAGGACACTGTTACAATGCCAGTGACTCTATTCCCTATGCTGGGCCTTGTGTTCCTATGACAAATTCATTCTGTAACTGGAAGCCTTCCTCTCCCACTCCCCTTCACCCATTTTGTCCATCCCCCTAGCCCCTTTCCCTCAGGCAACCATCAGCTCATTCTCTGTATTTATAGTTCCATTCTGCCTTTTGTTTGTTGATTCATTTTTTTTTAGATGCCACATGGGAGTGAACTTCTGTGGTTTTTGTCTTTCCCAGTCTGATTTATTTCACTCTGTGTAATACTTTCAAGGTCCGTCCATGTGATTGCGAATGCTAAGCTGTCCTCCTTTGTTATGGCTGCATAATATTCCATTTGTGTGTGTATGTGTGTGTGTATCTACACACACACAGCTCACAGCTTTTTTTTTTTTAACTATTCATTTATTGACAGATACATTGGTAGGAGTGTGGCCCCTTTAGATAAAGACATTGGTCTGGGAACGCCTCTCTGAGTTGCATTGCTCATGGAGAGACCAGTAGAATGGGGACAGCTGTGCACAGATTCAGGGTATGGGCTTTCCAGGCAGAGACAAGAGTTCAGTAGTGAGAAAGATGTCCTCGGGAGAAGCAGCAAAGAGGCCAGTGCGATGGGAATGAAGGAATCAAAGGGCAGGTTGGCAGGAGAGGAGCTCAGAGAGCAGGCAAGAGTCCCATCACAGGTCCCTCTGGGCCAATGTAAGGAGTTGGGGTTTTTAAGAGGAATGAGAAATTTCGGAGAGCCTTAAGCGCGTGAGTGTCTTGGTCTGATTTCCACATGGATTGCTATACAGGGAATTGAATGAAGCGGGGACAAATTGACAGCAGGGGGGCCAGTTAGGAAACCGCAGCCATTTTCCTGAACCAGAGACCAGAGACAGGGCCCAACTGGATGGAGGCCATGGGGATGTTGACAAGAACCTGGATCAGGAGCTTCTAATGCCAGAGCTCTAGCTGTCCACCTTGTGCCTGAGCCTTCTGCCACAAGCCAGGACGAGTGGCGGTGCCCAGCAGCTCCCTTAGGCAGAGACAGGCGCTCTGAGAGGAGTAATTCTGGGCAAGACCCAGCTCAACCCAGCCAGCCCAGCGCCCCGGGGAGCAGGTGGGGCTAGGAGGTGAGGCCAGAAGGAGGGTGGCGGGGGAGGGCCAGGAGACTCACTGTCTGGATTCTGGTCTCTCTGAGTCCATGCAGGGTAGGTGGGGAATGTAGGTAAGGCCAGAGGTGGAGCGGCATCCTTGCTACACCTCTTGGGCACCCAGATCCCCAGCTCAAGGTGCCCTATGGCAGGTTGGCAAGCCTCCTCCCTACACCCCTAAGAACACCGCTGAGCTGGCAATCTGGGTCTGCACTCTCCTGGGTCTCAGGTCGGATGTTTTCTTGGAATAAACCTTCAAGGAGGGTGGTAGAGATGGAAGTAGGGTGAGGATCTCAGAGAAAAACACTTTACTTACTTCCTCCAGACCTCCTTCTGCTCATAGCTGAGGATCCTGCTGCCTACCTCAGTTTACTCAGAATGTCATCCTTCTCAATGAACCAGATGGGATGAAGTTTTGTTCCTTTTCCCAACTGCTGGCCTACACAAATCCCCGTATTTCCCTAGCCCTCTGGGCAGGAGAGAGAAGGAAAGAAAGCTCTCATGATGATGTACCCCTGTAGGCCCACCAGCTGGGAGATTTGCCCTCAGTAGCTCTCCTTCAGCTTTTTTCCCTCCAACTGCCTGCTTCCCAGCAGCTCCCGGACATGCCTAAGACAGCGGGGCCTTCCGCATGCTCAGCTCTGCTGCTTCTCCGGAGGACAGGGTTTCTCTCCCCAACCCCCAAAAGACAGCCCCACAGGCTGGCGGGTGAGAGTCCCCAGGGGAGGAGGGGTAAGCAGGAGCCGCCAGACACACCTGCCTCATTCCTTTCCTCTTGTTCACCCAGGAGAGGGCTGTGGGGGCTGGGTTCCCGCCCCTTTGCTCCCTCCCATCCCAGGGAGGAGGAGAGAAGAGGTGTGTGTGTATGGGGGGGGGGGGGGGAGGGAAATGAAGCCCTGGGTGGGGGCACTCCTACTCTAGGAGTGTCCACCACGACAGCATTAGCTCTGGTGTCACCTTCTTGTGCCTTCTAGGAGGAAACAGCTGGGGGAGGAAAGACCAAAGAGGAGAGCTATAGGATCAGGGTTGGGATAAGGAGGTAGGAGCAGGAATCCTGCAGAGCATGCTGCTGCCAGAGGGACAGATGGGTGGTGGGCTGGGGCAAGGGCTTGACACCATGTATGGGGGAGGGACATGTCCCAGACAAGTCCTGGGGAGCTGATATAGGCTGGCCTGACCTATAAAGGAAGAGAGGGAAAGTTGGGAAAGGAACAAACAAGGTGTGGCCAGCTCCACATCCTCTCTCTGGGCCGGAAGGTGACTAGAGTCTGAGAATCAAAGCTGGACCCCACAACTGGAAAGGGGAATGTGGGATTTGGCAAAGGCCCTAACGGGCCATGTGGAGGTGAGGAAGGGCAGGAAAATAGGATGCAAGGGGCACCCGGCTTAGGCATACTGGCTGAAGGGTGCACCAGGAATCATTGTGCTGATTGGAAATAGGGGTTGGTGGAGGTAGATGGGAGGAAGAACTTGCCGGGTTGCTTGGGGAGGGCTAGGGTTGCAATTTGGGAATAAGAACATGGTGAGACATAGATCAGAGGGGAAGGGAATAGTCCTGGTGCTCAAAACCTTTCACCTTGATGGACCCTGGGTCACCTCCTTGCAGGAGGAAAAAGCCAGAATGGTTTAATGGAGCCTGGATGGCCGGATCCAGAGGGAGGGAGAGAAGGAACAGAGAAAGAGAGTGGTGAATACACCAGCAGGCAGCAGTAGGGTCAAGGGTCTGGGAGAGGCAGCCAGACTGGGGCGGGGATCGAACCCAGGCATCCTGCTTGTCAGTCACCCAAGGTCTCGGGGCTGAAAAAAGAGGAGAGAGGCAAAGGTAGGGGCCCTGGCAGCTGGAGGAGGACCCTGGTGAGTGAGAAGCAAGGTCAGCGGCATCCAGGCCCTCCTCTTCCCGAATTAACGCGCCCCCAGCTAGCCCCCCGGCAGGGGGCCTTCCACGTTGGAGTTTGTCCAGGCCCTATTCGCGGTCCCCCTCCTCCCCTCCCACCCCCCCTTCTCATGTGGTTGCCGGCAGCTGCCTGCGGTCGCCCCAACCCCTGCGCTCAAGGCATGGGGACTTTCCAACAGGGGAAAAAATGACTTAATGAGAGTGGGAGCCGGGGGCGGGAGGGACAGGTCCCTGTAATCACCGCTCCACTGTGGGCCCTGCGCGCCTCCGGGGCCCTTCCCGGCTTCCTGCTGCCAGCGCCCCCCTCGGGCTCTGCTGGGGGAGGGAGGCGGGCTGGGGACAGCCCTTTGCAGGTTTTAGGCTCTCTGGGTCCTCCGGCCGCCTTTGCCCCCTAGGCTTGCGGTGCGTGGAAGCTGGAACACCCCATGATCCCTCTCTGGACTTTGTCCTTGAAGTTGCGCTGGGGGTGGAGGAAGGTGGGCGGCAGTCTCTCCTAGGAGCCAGGGTCCTCTGCTGGTGGATTAGAGGGGTGAAGGATAGAGAGGAGTGCCCGGTGCCACTGTGCGGCTGCGCACTTCGAAACGCCCCCGGTTACTGTGGCAACCGGGGCAGTCGAGGTGTGTCCGCGGGGCTGGGAGGCGCCCACTCCCCCTTTTCTCGCCGCCCTCCGGGCCAGGCCCGGCCGCTGCGGTGCGCGGGGGTGGGGGTGTGCCGTTACCATGGCAAGGGTGCGCTAGGAGGGCACATTCTTCCCCAGGGTGGGAGCGCCCTGGGGATACGAGAAGGGGGGTGACGGGGGCGGCAGAAAGGGGAGCGGGGGTGGTGGTGGAGGGAGGGTCAAAACGAGGGAGGAGTCTCGGACAAGATGAACCAGGGCTCCTTGGGGCTGGGGTGGGGAGTTTGGAATCTGCCCCCCTCCTCCTAGCTCTCCGGAGACGTCCCACGCCTCCCCCCCCCCCCACCCCGCACTCTCGCTAGGGCTCAAGACCCTTGATCCCGTTTCCGGGGTAGGGATCCCCGGCCACCGACTCGGAGGTCTTTTAGCTTCCTCTGAGGCCAGGCTCTCCGAGCTTAGTGTCTGTCCCTTTCGCCCCAAGCGGAGCTGCAGCCCAGACTGCACCCGAAGTCCTGCAATTAAGCCCCTCGCCCGCCCCTGCGCCGCCCGCCGGCTTTCTGCCAGACAGGGCCTGCACCGTCAATTACAGCCGCGCGCAGCAGCTGATTACCCCGGAGTCGGGGAAGCGGCCGGGGTGGGGACAGCAGGCAGGCCAAGGGGGCGGGGTCCTTGGGGTTGTCCCCAGCCCAGGATCCTTAACTGGAACTTCGGACTGCCGCCCTCTAGCCCAACTCTTCTCCGCTCCAGACAATATGGGGAGGAGGGGTCTACTCGGTCTACTCAGTGCTCCGTCCTGCTGTGCCTCAGTTGCTCTCTTCCTTTTTTTTTTTTTTTTTTAAGATTTTATTTATTCATTTGACAGACAGAGATCACAAGTAGGCAGAGAGGCAGGCGGAGAGAGAGGAGGAAGCAGGCTCCCCGCTGAGCAGAGAGGCGGACGCGGGGCTCGATCCCATGACCCTGGGATCACGACCTGAGCCGAAGGCAGAGGCTTTAACCCACTGAGCCACCCAGGCGCCCCAGTTGCACTCTTCTTGAATGCACACCGCACCCAGGGCAGAAAGAGCGCAGGGAGATTGTTCGTGGTGGTGGTGGTGGTGTGTGTGTGTGTGTGTTGGAGCGTCTGGACTCGAGGGCTGGGTACTCAAGAAACTCAAAGCCCTCAAGGCCGGCTCTCTTTCCCGCCGCAGACGGTCGCGTGGGTCTCCCCTGGCCCGGAGCCCCACCCAGTGGACCTGGCTCTGTATTGCTGAGCCAGCCCCAGGGTGGCTGCCAAGCCCTTGCCGCACTTTTGTGGGGAATTAGAAAACGGCGCCCCCTCTGGGCGGGAGGCTCCTCCCGAATTCTGCCCCACAAGGGAGGGTAATCTTGGACCCCGAAGAGCAGCAGTGGGCATTCTGCCATCGCCATTGCCCCTGCATCCCATCTTTGCTCTTCCCCTGCCTGCGGGCCTGCAGCGGCTGGGGTAGAGCTCGCGTCTCCTGCGGTCCAGCTGCCGACATCTGGCGGACAGCTGGGACCCACCCTCTGCGAACTGCTGCGGGCCCCCGCGCCCTCTGTTGGTGAGAAACAGCGCTGCGCCGGCTTTTAGTTCTGGACCAACAGCCGCAGCCGCTGCTAATGCCGCCACGGCCGCGGGCCTGGGGTCTCGCTTCATTTCCGTGGGTTTCGGAGTCCACTCATTCCGCGCGCCTTGTCCTGGGGCACAGTTTGACTCCTTCGGCCCTTTGCTTCCTGCCGGTCGTGGCCTCGATGACCTCTCCTAAGTGTCTGTGTACTTAAAACCTTGTTCGGTTGACCTAGCAGTCCCCCAACCTCCCATCCTCTCTAGGTGTCCGTGCTTCCTGGGCGAGTTCTGCGGCGCGATCTCTCTGCGCCCAGTGTAAAAATCCGCAAATAGGAACATGATTACATAAATCATCGTCCATCTGCTCAATGGAATTCTTCGCAGCGTCCTTAAAAATGAGGTGGTTGAAACATATTTAGTGACTGAGCCGGTGTTTGCTCTATATGGGGGGGGGTGTATGCAAGATACAAAATAGCATAGGGCAGGATCCCTCCTTTAGTGCAACAAAAATTTAGAGATGTGATTTGCGTTTTAAAACTCTAAAATAAGCAGCAAATTGGTAACGGAAATTATTTTGGGATGATGGGATTATAGGTGGTTTAAAACTTGTTCTCCTTTTTAGCTACATTTTCATTAGTTTATAATGAACATGTATTACTTGGACACAATAATAATTCCATATCCAGAATATTTTTGGACCAAAATGTGAGCACTGAATTATATTATTGGAATACACTACATTTAAGAAAGAACCCTTCTAAAACTAGGAATTACAGAGACCGACCATCCTGACAAGAGCTAATATGATTATGTCAACGGGATTTTCTTCTCAAAGTTGTGATGGTTTGTAGTGAAAGCAGGTTTCCAACCTCCGAATCCCAAGGCCCAGGGATAGAAATCCCTATGCACATTCATGGGGCACCTGGGTGGTTCAGTGGGTTAAGCCTCGACCTTCAGCTCAGGTCCTGGTGTGGGGCGGGGGGGCGGGGGGGGGGGTCCTGGGATAGAGCGGGGAGCCTGCTTCCCACCCTCTTTCTATGCCTGCTTCTCTGCCTACTTGTTCTCGTGCTCTCTCTCTCTCTGTCAAATAAATAAATAAATCTTAAAAAAAAAAGAAATCCCTATGCACATTCAGTAGTCTCATGATAAATGGCCAATTTATATTCCAATGTACTGCATATGTAAACAGATTTTGCCATGATTGACAACATAGGAAAACATTTGTAAGTTTAATACCTTTATCTCAGTCTTGATCTCTCCCATCTCTGCAACACTGCACATCCCTGACTGTCCTCTCCTTAGGAATATTCCATCCATTTGGGAAACTGGCTGATCCTCCTGTCTCTCTCCACTCTCTCAGGGACTTCATCCATTCTCTCCTTGTCTTTTTTCTTTTTATTTGATGTAGCAGAAAAGTTACAATATGCAAAGAACTCTCCCCTTCCTCAAACCACTTGAGAGTAAGTTGCCCACATGATGCCCAATCTACCCCTTGTACTTGAGTGTAAATTTCTTTTTTTTTCCAAGATTTTATTTATTTATTTGACAGATGGAGATTACAAGTAGGCAGAGAGGCAGGTGGGGGGGGGGACAGCAGACTCCCTGCTGAGCAGAGAGCCCTATGCTGGACTCAATCCCAGGACCCTGAGATCACGACCTGAGCGGAAGACAGAGGCTCAACCACTGAGCCACTCAGGTGCCCCTTGAGTGTAAATTTCTTACAAAAAAGGGCATTCTTCTACATAACAATACAATGCTTGAAATCAGGAAATTAACATCAATACATTCATACCATCTAACTCCCAGACCTTATTGGACTTTCACCACTTGGCCTAATGATGAAAGGATCAAGTCCAGACTTACGTGTTACATTTGGTTATCTTGTCTTTCCAGTGTCCTTCAGTCTGACCCAGTGCCAAGGTTTCCTTCACTTTCAGGATCAGGACGATTGAAAAGACTGTGGCCCGACTATATTGCAGAGTGTCCCTCAGTTTGGGTTTATCTATTGTATCCTCATGATTTGATTTGGGTGATGCATCTTTGGCAACATTATTATAGATGTGAGTGTTTTACTTGTTGCATCATTATTGATTTTGATGCTCAAAAATTTCCTAGTTTTGGCCAACTGCCAAGCTGGCTTCTATCGCCATGATTCTTTGAGCACTTCCTTATTTTCTGGCACAAGATATACCGGGCCCATCTTGTACTTTCTCTGCTCCAGCCCAGCAACCTGCCATTTCTGAAGCAACTTTGTTCTTTTTAATGGAGAGTGATATTTAGAAATCAAGATCTGGGTGTGAAGTGTGCTCATTGTTCTTGGGGTGTCACTGCTTTTGGTTGTCTCAATGGATAGTGCTAGGAAATGTATGTATAACTGTACACATACATTTCCATTTATCGACTGATCAATCAATGAATCAATCACTCACTCTCTATATGTAGAAAACCACGAGTGCACACCATACCTTAAATTCCAATCCAACACCACAAGATTTATTATAATTACCCCCTTTCTATTTCTGTGACTTCCTTGTCTCTTCATGTTGGAAGGGTTATTTAGTCCCTCCGTAAATAACCTATTCCCTGCCACTGCTAACACCCCCTCCACTTCCCCTGCAGTCTTCACCTTCTCCCATTTTGGCCCCGATAACCTATGCTACCCGAATGTCTCTCCTCCCACCCCCTACGTGGGTGTTTTACTTTGGCCCCCTATCATGGCTTTGGAGTCAAATTATTCAGAAAGGCGGGCAGGCAGGAAGGTTGGTGACAATTTTACTCTTTCTCAAAGCCCTAGATATAATTCTCAATCCTCTCTTCAGTAAATGGCAACTGCTCTTCTAGCAAGTCCTATTAAAAACTCTGGAGTCCCTGTACTCCTTTATTTCTCTGACACCTCATAGCCAATCTATCAGCAGATCCTGTTTGTTCTCCTTCTGTTTATTTCTAGAATCGGATCACATGTCCCTTCCTCCATCGTTACCATCCTGCTCCACGTCACCATGGTCTCTTGCCTTGAATGACTGCAGCTGTCTCCTAGTTGGTCTTCCTGCTTCTGCCCTCATACACCCCCAGTCTATTCTATACACAGAAGCCAGAATAATCCTTTTAAAGTGTTAGTCATGTAGTGTGCTTCCTCTGCTCAAAATTCTCCAAAGTCTTTCTATCTCATTCAGAATTAGAGCCAAAGTACTTGCAATGACTTGCAAGGCCCTACAAGATCTGGCTCCCACTCCCACTCCCACGTTCACCTGTTCTCCTCCTACTCCTGCTCGTATCCATTTAGTTTAGCTGCACTGGTCTCCTGGAACTTCTTTGAAGGAACCAAATTGTCCTGCCTCAGGGCCTTTGCACTTATTATTTCCTCTGCCTGAAATAGGTTTCCCATAGTAACCACATGGATGTTGCCTCTCTTCACTCAGGACTTCACTCAAATATCTCCCTACAAGAGAAGCTTTGCTTAGAACAACCTATCTAAAATACCAAATTTCCTCTTCCTTTTCCCTTGCTTTATTTTTCTTCTTAGTACATATCACATATCTGATATATTTGTGTATTTGTTTACTGTCTGCCTCGTACTCTAGAATGGAAACTCCATGAGAGTCAAGACCCTCTTTTATTTCTTTGCTGTATTTCTACAGCAAGAATAGTACTGAGCAAATAGTAGGTACTCAATAAATATAAGTGAGTGAAGAAATGAATGAATATCTGGGGGAATGATGGTCAGTTTGTTTTCAGATTCAGCCTTGCTTCCTAGGATTTTTTTTTGAAGGCCTGCTGCCAATTAGACATGTTTTGGTGTGTGTCTGTGGCACCACAAACCAAAGCTTTATTATAGCAGCTCATCCTCTCGTGTACATATTTGTTAATTTAGGACTGAGACTTTATTTTGCTCCCTGCTGTCCTCTCAATGCCTAGAACAGAGACTGGCATACAGCAGGCAATTAATAGTTGTTGAATAAATGAATGAAAGATTTCCCCCTCCAAACGAGTTCTCCCTGACTTGTTTGTTTCTCTTTGTGACATCATTATTTTCCTAGCTGCTAAGACTCAAAACTCTGTCAGTGTGGACTTTCCCCCTCTCTTCTTTTTTCCGTATTCACTCAGTGGCCCAAAGCTGCTGCTCTTCGCACTTCCTTGGCTCTGGCGATATTATAGTTCACTATACACCCCAAACATCACAACAGCCTCCCAACCAGCCTCTCTCATTCCTGTTTCTCTCTTTTCAATCCATCTTTATCAGATTTTTCTATTTTTCTCTTCCATAAAGTGCTCTGATCATGTCATTTCCGCCGGCTGAAGATGTCAATGGGTCTCTGTGTTGATTACAGTTCTTAATTGCAAACAACAGAAATGGACTCTGGTTCACTTAAGTAAAAGAGGAATTTACTGAAATGATATCAGGAAACTCACAAAATTGACATGAAGCCTCCAGAATCAGTCTCAGGAAGTGGGCAGGAATGAAGAGGAGCTAAGCAGCCAGAACCTCCTTCAGGGCTTGCCTTATGAGCAGCCTCATTAGGGGGCTCCTGCCCCTGGGCTCCGGGGGGGATCCTCTCTTGCACACCACTATCTATACTAACAGCAGCTGGCAGAGGCTGCCACTGGGATGATTTATAAACAGTCCTCTGCTTCCTTCGGTCACTTACTGATCAGAATCGTATATGGGATCATTGATTTGGCACAGTTCTGATGACCTCCCTACCAGGGGTCAAGAGTGGGGATCCTGACCTCCCACTAATACCTTCACTAAGGAGGGTCCTCCAAAAAAGGAAGGAGGCCCAGATGTGTGGGGGGTGGGACCCCGTGGCTTCCCGCTGCACCTCCAGGCCTCCAGGCCACTGAGGTCCACAGCTAAAGGTCCACAGCTAAAGACCCTGGAAGGTCCCCACTTACAGGTTCCTGAGCATGTCATCGAGCCCCTCCACCATATGCCACAAGCCATCACTTCCAGTTTTGCTCCTTAGCACACCATGTCCCACCGAAACAGGAAAACAGGCAGTTCCTGAGTTGATCCTTCCCTCCTTAATCCCCTGTAGTAGTTAATCTCCAATGATGGCCCCCATTGAACTATGCATGCTTCTTCATATCCACACCTATGAATTGTCCCTTCCTCTTGAATTCTGGCTGGCCCTATGATTCATTTTCACTCATAGCATGCTGTGGAAGTGATGCTGTGTAAATTCCAAAGAGAGGTCATAAGAAGTCTTGCAGCTGCTGCCTCAGCCCGTTGGAATGTTCACTGTGGGGAAAGTCAGCTACCACGTATGAGGGCTGAATACCTGAGATCCCCATCTGCAAGGAAACCGAGGCAAGCCACATGGGAAGACGATCTGGAGAGAGGGAGGAATGCCTGGTCAGTCCCCATCTGGTCCAGCCAGTTCAGATGAGGTGCCAGGCTTGTATTTTTAAAAAGCTGTCTTGGCTATCCAGCCCGGATGAGCCTTCAGATGACTCCAGCCCCAGTTTCCCATCTGACGGCAGTGGCATGACAAACCCCCCAGTGAGAACCGCCCAGCTGACTGGAGTCAACCCATAGGACTGTGAAAGATAAAAATAAATTATTTTAAGCCACAAAATTGTGTGTGGGGGGGGTTGTTACACATTAATAGAGAAGCAAAACTGTCCCTTTGTGGTATGTGTTTTGCTCTCTCTGGAATGTTTTCCCACTGTCCTTTTTTTTTTTTTTTAAGTTTTTAAAATTTAAATTCCAGCTAGTTCACACACAGTGTAAAATTAGTTCCAGGTGTACAATATAGTGATTTAATACTTCCATGCCACACCCGGTGCTCATGATGACAAGGGCACCCCTTTATTCCCATCACCTCTTACGCCCATCCGCCCCCCCCACCTTTACTCTCGTGACCAGCAGTTTATTCTCTATAGTTAAAGAGTCTGTTTCTTGGTTTGCCTCTCTTTTTTTTCCCCCGTTTGCTCATCTGTTTTGTTTCTTAAATTCCACATATGAATGAAATCATATGGTATTTGTCTTTCTCTGACTGACTTATTTCACTTAGCATTATGCTTTCCAGCTCCATCCATTTTGTTGCAAATGGCAAGATTTCCTTCTTTTTAATGGCTGGGTAATTTTCCATTGTGTGTGTGTGTGTGTGTGTGTATCACATTCTTTATCCATTCATCTGTTGATGGAACTGAGCTGTTCCCATAATTTGGCTATAGTAGATAGTGCTGCTTTAGACATCAGGGGGCATGTGCCCCTTTGAATTAGTATTTTTCTGTTCTTTGGGTAAATACCTAGTCCCCACTGACCTATCTTACCCATGTACCCACTCAAATCTGCACTTGCCAGAATCCCCCTTTTCTTTTTTTTAGATTTTTAAAAAAATTTTGGTTTTTTAAAAATTTCATTTCAGCGTAACAGTATTCATGGTTTTTGCCCCACACCCAGTGCTCCACGCAATACGTGCCCTCCCTAATACCCACCACCCGGCTCCCCTAGCCTCCCACCCCCCGCCCCCCTTCAAAACCCCTCAGGTTGTCTTTCAGAGTCCATAGTCTCTCATGGTTCACCTCCCCTTCCATTTTCCCTCAACTCCCTTCTCCTCTCCATCTCCCCATGTCCTCCGTGTTATTTGTTATTGCCAGAATCCCTTTGATGAGTGTGGCAGAGCACAGAGGAAAGAGCCAGGCTTTAGGGTCAGTCTGTGGGATGCGAGGGGCTGAATCCTAGTTTAGTTTCTATCCCTGTGACCTTGGGCAGAATAATTAACTTCTCTGAACCTCAATTTCTGTATCTGCCATACGGAAATAAAAAAAAAAAACAACCTTTCTCCTGGAGTTGTTTGAGGACTAGATACGAAATATGTAAAATATCCATGTGTCTCATTTTAGTTTCATTGAATGATGGCCTTTAGCAGATACCAAGCCTTCTAGACCCGCGTCAAACAGCATTCCCGAGGTCTACTTGTCATCACTTTTGAACTATATGGTTTTGGACAAACACCTTAAACTTCTCTGAGCCTTATCCTCCTCATATATAACATGGGTTTGATAATATCTGTGAAATGGGGCGTCTTGACTGGGCTAAGGACTGGGCTGTCTTGTGGTGTTAGGCGACACTGCCCCCTCGAGGCAGAATGCCCAGAACCCGTATGCCACATCCTTCAGTCTGCGTGGCATCAGGAATCCTTTGTAAGAGGACAAAACCCAGGTCCTCAGCTGGGGTTTGGGAAAGAACAAACATGTCTAGTGGGTTGAGAGGATGTGGCAGATGCTAGATGGCAGGGAGGAATGGCAGAGACCTTGAGAGCTCATCTCCCTGAGCTGAGAAACAGTTTTTTTTGGTGGAGGGGGAAGGGGCACACTGAACAAAACAAAGGGAGGAGTATTACTTGGAATGGTGTGAAGCTGGGCATGTCTTCCTTGTGGTTCAGCATATCCCCATCCTCCACTCTCCCAAGGCCTTCCTGGTGGAGGAGGAAAGATCTGGGGGGTAATGACAAAGACAGGGGTCACCAGGAACATACACATCTCTACCATGGGAACCCTTATGCAAGAGCTGAGAAGAAGCAGCAGAAGATGCTTTCTTACCTCAGAGACAGAGAGGTATGCCAGGAGTCCATGGGCACAGGGATCCATGGGCCACTGAGCAGGTAGAGAGGCTAGCTGTGATGTTGAGGTGGGTGGCATCGGGCCAGTCACCCTGATCACATGGGAGTCAACCCCACTGGGCTTCTTCTTGGACTCCCACTGGAAGAGAGGGGACATGGGAATCTGGTAGTTACAGATTAGCACATGCTATCTGATTCCAGTCGCATCCCGTGCAAAAATGAGCACTACTAATGTCTATTAGTAGAAGGCAAGATAGTGTTTACTCCAGAGGGATATATGCCTAGATGGAAACATGAAGGGACTTCTGGGGGCTGGTAATGTTTTGCTTCTTCATTAGGTGGCTAGTTATACCAGTGTGATCATTTTATGAGAACTTAAGTGCACTTAAGATTCCTGCATTTTAAAAAAAATATTATATTTCTTTGGCAGAGAGAGAGCGAGAGCGTGCACACACAAGCAGGCAGAGCTGCAGGCAAAAGGAGAGGAAGAAGGTGGCTCCCGGTGGAGCAGAGAGGGCCCAACGCAGGGCTCACCCCAGGACCCCGGGATCATGACCTGAAGCCGAGGCAGATGCTTAACTGACTGAGCCACCCAGATGCCCCTTGATTTGTGCATTTTTCTGTATGCTACTTTAATAACAAGTGAACACACAACTGTTTGGGAAAAGGAGGATGAACAGTCATTTCCCACTTCAAGCCCTTTGAGGTGTAGCCACATCAGGGAAAGGGATAGATTAGTGGACTGGAGGCAGGATCCATCTGGTGTCTGGCTAGACTTATTCATTTCTCCCTCCATTTACTCACTCATTCTCTTAGGGTTTATTAAGCATCTCCTACACATTGAACACTGCACAACATGTAAGGGGATAAAAAGATTATTAATAACAATAGCTTCCATTTATTGAGTGCTTGTTTTAGAGTAAGCCCTGAATATACATCCGATCCTCATTATCCCGGGAGGTATTATTATTCCCATCTATCACTTGAGTCTCAGAAAGGTTGAGACAGTAGCTCAAGGTCACACAGCACGGGAAGTGTCTGGATTTTTACATGAACACGAGTGGGTGTGAACCCAAAGGTGGAATACTTTTCACGGAGCTACACTGTCCTCTAGGAATCTGGGGGTCAGAGGAACCTGTTGACAAATTGCTTTACCAAGTAAATGAGGCCTTACAGTCAGACTCTCTGTCCCGTCACATCCTTTCCCGTGACTCTTGGCATTCCTCCGCTTTTGACCCTCAGTTTCCCCATCTCTATAACGAGGGTGAAAACCACGCCTTTCTCTCGGGGTTACTGTGGGGATTAAATGAGATGACGTGCGTAGAGCCCAGAGTCCTGCACTCACTCATACTTTTGAGTCCTAATCGCCCATACGCGCACAACCAGACCAGGGTCAGGTTGAAGGCGGACCCCTGCCCCTCGCTCCTGATCTGAACCTTGGGCCTGATGGACTTAAGTGCGCCTTAACAGCCTGGTCCGTGCTGCTAGAAAACATGCCGGGCTAAGAGCCTTGGTCCCATACACCAGCCGGGAAAGTCAGCACCGGGAGGCCGGCGCGTTCTGCAGCCGCTGTCTGGGGTTAGCTCCCGGAGGCGAAGAGTTCGAGATATCGCGAGACCTGGTGGGACCGAACGGTTTTCAGGCCGGAAGTGAGGGGCGGGCCGAGGGAGCGCGCTTCTTTTGAAACCGGAGGTGGACCCCCGCGCAGCGGAAAGAGGGGCTGGGGGTAGCTACACTTTTGAGCCTCGAGTGGGGCCGCAGGTGGGGCTAGGGGGAAGGTGGGTCAGCGGGGACCTCTGCGTGAGGCTTGGCCGGCAGTGGCCGCAGCTGCGTTCACTGGGGCACTACCGTGGGCCGGCCACGAGCAATGAACCAGGCTGGCGGGGCCGCTGTGCTTCCCTCCAAACGTGAGTAACATCCCCTGCCTCTGGCTCAGCCTTTTAAATAGTCTTTGTGACCACGGAGGTGTTTTGCCGCAACGCAATCGCAGCTTCACCTTCTGGACCCTGCCTCGCCCAGGCCCCCTCGATGGCCATGGTAGAGGTCGTGTTTTTATAAAATTAGCACAACTGGGACATTTTATTTTTTTAAAGAGCTATTTAATTTGTTTATTTGAGGAAGAAGGAGAAGCAGACCTCCCTGCTGAGCAGGGAGCTCCCATGCAGGCCGATCCCAGGACCCTGGGATCATGACCTGAACCGAAGGCAGAGGTTTAACCGACTGAGCCACCCAGGCGCCCCCAAACGAGGATATATTAGCCCAAATCTGTTTAGATCACGTATCTTTTCACTAGGACTTCCCTATCTGGGGGCACTGAAGGAGCCAGGAGCATTTGTAGGCATTTTTGAGTAAGGAATACTTTTAGTTTGAGTTAAGTGGGGTAGATATATTTGGTTCGTGTATATAGTTAAATTATTGCTGCCTTCCATGTATGGCTTCTAGAATACTCCTGACTCCCACTGTGCTGAATTACAAGCATGGTGATCTGAAGGTGCCAGAGGTCCTTTGGTCCTGGTGTGTCCAGCACCAGAAGAATGAGGAGATATTAAAGATTAATCATGGCATAAGAAAATGTGAAATTCCTTGAAATCTTATAGCTCATAAAGAGAAGAAGTTTGATAGACATTTCCCCAAATTTGAGAACAATTGTAAAATAACAAGCTGGGATGCTGAAAGTATTTTTTTTTGAACTGTCAATAACAAATTTTGATCAACCATGAGAGAGAAAGACTGAATTATCTTCCTGTTCTCTCTATAGAAAACATTACAAAATTGTTGTCTTTGAGGAAAGCATTAAAGAATATGTAGCCAAAAAATGTAGTTGGGAAAAAAACGGATTGTAGTATGCCAGGCAATTAATTGAACAAATAGGTGATTTAAAAAATATTTATTTGAGGGGGAGAGAGAAAGAGAGGATGTGTGTGAGAGCTTATGCCCAGAGAGGGACAGAGCGGGAGGGAGAGGGAAAGAGAGACAACCTTAAAGGACTGCACTTAAAGTGACCCAGACACAGGCTTGAACCTACGACCCTGATATCAAGATCTGAGCCAAAACGAAGACTCGGGCACTGACAGCTGCCCAGGCACCCCAATAAATATGTGATTTTAAAAAAAGTTTTGTTTTTTTATTATCTTCTTAAAGTTTATAGTTTGATATAATTTCTCATTATGTATATGTATATATATATTTTTAAAGATTGTATTTATTTATTTGACAGATCACAAGTAGGCAGAGAGGCAGGCAGAGAGAGAGAGAGGGGGGAGGAAGCAGGATCCCTGCGGAGCAGATTGCCCGATGCAGGGCTCAATCCCAGGACCCTGGGATCATGACCTGAGCTGAAGGCAGAGGCTTTAACCCACTGAGCCACCCAGGCGCCCCTAATTTCTCATTATAAACATATATTCACATCCATACCTAATTTTGTTCTTACAATTTTATATTCTTTTTCTTAAAGAGGTCCCATGGAATGATATCAACTTCAGGCCCCACAAAATCTAGATATGCCCTTGCACGGTTGTCATTTCCTCCTGACCACTCTGATCAGGACAGATATGTCCTGTGTTTATTATTATGCGTCATGTGTTTATTCTCTTCATTTTTGAGCTGAGCAAACGGAAGCCCAGAAAGGTTAAGTTACTTGCCCAAGGCTTTGCTGTGGTGACTGATCAAATGAGATCTAGAACCGAGCCTTTTTGGTTCGCAGTTCAGACATCTGTTCATACTATGGGCCCTATTCCAAAAGCTTTCACGTTTAGTCTCCAGTGAACAGGCCTTGAGTGTGTCTACTTGGCTTACCCTTGGGTCCCGGGGTAGTACACAGTCCGGGTGTGAGGCCCAGTGAAGTTAAATGGGGACAAGTTATGTTTCTGAAGTGTCCCCAAGTCTCAGATGATGGCAGCCTTCTCTGGCCATCCATCACTTCCAGCAATGAAAGGCCGCATCTGGTGGGAGAGAATAAAGAACTGTGGCCATGGGTCCTCCCTCTGTGTCAGGGTGAGAAGTGTGGAATCCTTGAACAGAAACAGAATCAGCTGGTGAACCGGCTGTGTGTGAATATTCATGTGAACATGTCTTTTGTTATTTCCCAAGCCAAGTGTATTTTTGGTCGGTTTCCTTGGAGACTTGTGAATATGGAGAGGTCTTACCAAGTGTAGTTTTGCCAGCTCTGCTTCCTTTCCAGTTCCCAAAATTAGTCACCCTGTCTCTCTACCTGGACTGATCTTGTCCAAGGTCACCAACAACCTCATTGTTGCTAAATCCAATTGTTCAGTTCTTAGCTTCATCGACTCTCCTGTGCTGCTGGTGTGGTCTTTTAAAATGTAAATCTGTTCCACCTCCACTTAAAATCCTTCAGTGGCTCCCCATTGCTTTTAGGATTAAGATCCAAATCTCTGACCTGCATGGTCCACCCGTCCTCTTCAGTGTCATTCTGGTCACACACATACTGATCTTTTTCTCCAGAGGTCAGTACAGATACAGGGCTTTTTATTTTATTTTTTAATTTTTTAAAAATAAACTACCCCCAATATGAGGCTTGAACTCACAACCCCAAGATCAAGAGTTGCATGCTCTACCAACTGAGCCAGCCATAAGACTTTTGCACGTTACTCTATTATACATTATACTGTATACTATAAATATGTGTGCATACACACACTCTACCTACTATTTATCAGACATTGTTTGGATACTGGGGTACAGTAGTGAACAAAACTGGCAAAAATTGCTGCCATTCTGGAACTCACCTTCTGGTGATTGTTTTTTGCTGGAATGTTCTTCCCCTTTCTTCCTTTCCTTTCATGGTAAGGAGTTTATTTATTCCTCTTTATTTGTTATTATTATTATTTTTTTAAAAGATTTTATTTTATTTATTTGACAGACAGAGATCACAAGTAGAGAGGCAGGCAGAGAGAGAGAGGAGAAAGCAGGCTCCCTGCAGAGCAGAGAGAGCCCGATGTGGGGCTTGATCCCAGGACCCTGGGATCATGACCTGAGCCAAAGGCAGAGGCTTTAACCCACTGAGCCACCTAGGCGCCCCTGTTATTATTTTTTAATAACAGCTTTATTGAGATACAATTCACGTACTTCAAAATTCACCCACTGAAAGTATACAGTTAAACTTTGTATATTCATAGTTGGGCAACCCATCACCACAATCAATTTCAGAACATTTTCAAAGAAACCTTGTACCCATTAATAGTCACTTCCCCCTACCTTCCACAAATTCCCCAGCCCTGGGCAACCAGTCTACTTCCTGCCTCTGCAAATTTGCCAACTCTGGACATTTCTTATAAATGGAGTCATACATTATGTGGTCTTGTACGACACGTCTCTCACTTAGCATAACGTTTTCAAGGTGCGTCCATGCTGTCATGCTGACTCATGTGTCAATACCTCATTTAATTTTGTATTGAGATATAACTGACATAGAATACTGTGTACATTAAAGTACTTCCTTTGTTTTATTGTCAAATAATATTCTGTGGTGTGATAATACTACATTTTTTTTTATCCATTCATCAGTTGAAGGACATTTGGACTGTTTCCACTTTCTGGCTTTCCTGAGTTATGCTACTCTGAATATTTGTACATAATTTTTTTGTATGGACATATGTTTTCATTTTCTTGGATATGTACCTAGGAGTGGAATTGCTAAATCATATGGTAACTCTATGTTTAACATGTTGAGAAACTGCCAGACTGTTTTGCAAAGTGGCTGCACCATTTTACACTCCCAAAAGCAGTGTATGAGGGTTCCAGTTTCTCCACATCCTTGCTGTTATGGGTTGAATTATGTCCCTCCAAAATTCATGTTGAAGTCCTAGTCCCCGAGTCCCTCATAATGTGAAATTTGGAAATAGGGCCATTGCATATGTAATTAGTTAAGATGAGGTCAAACTGGACTCCTGATCCAATATGACGGGGGTCTTTCATTTAAAGGAGAAATCTGGGCACAGAGACTCACACACAAGGAGAATGCCGTGTGAAGATTGGCGCAAGAAGCTACCAGAAACTGGGAGGGACACCTGGGACAGATCCTGCCCTAGCCCCTTTGGAGGGAGCATGGCCCTGCTGACCCCTTGATCTTGGACTTCTGGCCTCTGTTAAAAACAAGATAACAGACCCACAGTGGAGTCACTTATACTGAGCCCCACATCACCAAACTGAGGCTTACCTTAATTACAGTTTCAGCTTTCCCAAAAATGGAATCTTAAACTAGTCAATCAGGAATCACCTGATCAGCACCAGTTAGACCTCTTGCCGTCCCCTAAAGGAAAGTAACCTTGCAACAACCAGTCTGCTTTCTGCTGCTGTAACTTCCTTCTTCCACTGCCTCCTGTCTATGAAAGTCATTTTGTACAGCAATTCAGACGTGCCTTCTATCTGCTAGATTGGATGCTGCCTAATTCGAATCAATTTTTGCTCAGACTCTTAAAATTCGTAATGTGCCTCAGTTTATCTTTTAACACATCTAAAATTGAGTTAATAAATTTCTGTTGTTTAAGCCGTTCAGTTTATGATACTCTGTTATGGAAGTTTAGCAAACTAATACATTCACTAATGCTTGGTATTTTCCACTTTAAAGATTATTAAGACCATCCTTTCGGGTGTGAGGCTGTATCTCATTATGATTTTGATTTGCATTTCATTAGTGCAAATGATTTGTAGCATACTTTCACATGCTTATTAGCCATTTGTAGAACTTTGGATAAATGTCTTTTCACATCCTCCGCTCACTTTTAAATCGGGTTGTTTGTCCTTCTATTAATGAGTTTTAGAAGTTCTTAATATATTCTAGGGGTGCCTGGATGGCTCAGTGAGTTAAGCATCTGAGTCTTGATTTTGGCTCAGGTCATGATCTCAGGGTCATGGGATCAGAGCTCTGCGTCTGGCTCTGTGCTCGGCAGAGTCACCTTGAGATTCTCTTCCTCTTCCTCTGCTTCTTCCCCAACTCACGTGTGCATGTGCATGTGCATGCACACACGCACACACACTCTCTGTCAAATAAATCTTTTTTAATTAATATACTCTAAATAGAAATACCTTTTCAGATAAATGTTTTGCAGACATTTTCCCCTGTGCTCAGGGTGTGTTTTCACTTTCTTGATGGTGTCCTTTGAAGCACAAAAATTTTTAAGTTCGATGAAGTCCAGTTTACCTATTTTTTCTTTGATTGCTTGTGCTTTTGGTGTTTTATCTAGGGTCCTCCTGGCTTGATCTTGCTCAGATCTTCCCCAGGAAGATTGAATTCCTTTGGTATGTGCACTCACAAAACCATCTTGGTAATTTCCAGTCTATTGGTGGCTTTATTTGGCTGACTTCCCCACTAGACTGTGACCACCAGGAGGCAGTAGGGTCTAAGTCTACTTTCTCTCTTCCAGTGTGTCCACAGCACAGTGCCTGCTATGTAGCGGGTGCTCAGAATTGTTGAATGAATAAATACCAACTTGACTCTATGGGCCGGTCCCTGCATGAAACACTCTCCAGTGGTCTTAATTATAGCCTCTCCCTGGCTTCTACGTCTTGGCTGCTCCTTAGGTTGCTCTGCTGGTTCCTTTTCCTTCACTCATCCTCTCTTCTCACCCCCCACACTCTTTGCCTCCACTCTCAAGGCTTTGATAACCATCATAAAGCTAATGACTCTCAAGTCCCTTTCTTACCCAGATGGCTCTTCTAAGCTGCAGACCGGCATATCTGACCGAAAAGAATGTTGCTGTTGTTGAGTGGAATGTTCTATAAATGTCACTTAGGTTAAGGTGGTTGATAGCAGTTGCTTATACCTTCTACATCCTTATGAATTTCTGTCTGCTTGTTTATCCATTATTGGCAGAGGGATACTGAAATCTCTGAATAGAACCCTGGGTCACTCCGTGCAGTCCTGTTAGCTTTTGCATCCTGAATCTTGGCGCTCTGCTTTCAGGTGCATAAACACTCAGGCTTCTCATGTTCCTTTGATGAATTGACCCCTTTGTCGTTATGTAATGACCTTCTTTATTACTGGTTTTATATTTTTTTTCTCTGAAATCCACTCTGTCTGGTATTAATATAGTTGTCTTGGCTTTCTTTTGCTGATAGCATGATATGTCTTTTTCTATCGTTTTACTTTCTATCAAAATATCTTTATCTTTATATTTGAAGTGTGTTTCTTTTAGGAGACTCATAGTTGGGTCTTTTTAAAAAAAATCCAAACTGACAATCTCTGCCATTTAATTAATTCAGCTACATTTAATGTGATTTTAAAAATATGGTTAGGCTGGTTATTACCTTGCTGTTTGTTTTCTTTTTGTCCTATCTGATCTTTTCTCCCCTTTCCTCCTTTTCTGCCTTCTTTTGGATTGAGTACTTTTTATTATTCCACTCTTTGTGTCGTTGGATTATTAGCTATATATATCTGTTATTTTAGTGGCTCCTGTAGGGTTTATAGCATACATCTTAAACTTATCACAGTCTGTGCCTTCAGGTTCACTACTTTTTTTCTTTTAAAATGTCTAATCTTTTGCTAATCCCTTTCAGTCTCACACATTGTAGTTTCATATGTAGATGGTTGATTCAGTTCTTTTAAAAACTTTCTTCCAGGGACACCTGGGTGGCTCAGTGGGTTAAGCCTCTGCCTTCAGCTCAGGTCATGATCTCAGGATCATGGGATCGAGCCCCACATCAGGCTCTTGGCTCAGCGGAGAGCCTGCTTCCCCCTCTCTCTCTGCCTTCTGTTCTGCCTACTTGTGATCTCTCTCTCTGTCAAATAAATAAATAAAATCTTTTTTGGGGAAAAAAAACTTTCTTCCGTGTGTTCGCTTAACCACTGAACATATGTAATACAGTTACAATAACTTTTTAAAAAAGATTTTATTTATTTATTTGACAGATCACAAGTAGGCAGAGAGGCAGGCAGGGTGGGGGGTGGGGGAGGCAGGCTCCCCACTGAGCAGAGAGCCCAATGCAGGGCTTGATCGCAGGAGCCTGGGTTCATGACCTGAGCTGAAGGCAGAGGCTTTAACCCACTGAACCACCCAGGCGCCCCAGTTACAATAACTTTTAATGCCCTTGTCTGCTGATCCTAAAATCCGTATCAGTTCTGGGTTGGTTCTGATTAATTTTTTGTCTTCCTTTTAGAGGATATTTTTCTGCTTCTTTGTAAGCCAAGTAATCTTTGCTTGGGTACCAAACATTATGAATTTTACTTTATTGGGTGTTGGGTTATTTTCTCTTCCTTTAGAATATTCCTGTGTTTGAGCTCTGTTCTGGGATGCAGTTAAGTTACCTGGTAATAGTTTGAACCTTTTGAGTCTTGTTTTAAGCTAGGCCATAACAGAAATCTCTGCAAATTTTATAGGATTAAAATATGACAAATAACTTGGAAATCAGTAATAATAAGATTATTAGAAGTCACCACTCTGTCCTAATAACAAATAAAAAGCTAAACAAACTGAAGAATCAGCAACTCTTCCTTGATTTGTAAGAGAAATGAAGTAATTAGGGCAAGCTGTTGCCTCCTGCATCGAAGAGACCAACAGGCTGACAGCAGCAGGAACCCAATGAGCTGAAACCTCTGTAGGAATAATGCTAGGGTATGGAAATATGAACTGTAATTTATGAATTGCTGGGATCTCAGTATGGAAAATCCTGAGAGTAAAAACTCCAGGGAGCCTAGTCATCCAGTGGTCTCCACACTTTTGTGAGTTTTACCTTCTGTAGTTCTACCTGGATCTCACAGTGAATAAATGGAAAATGTTCTGCATGCTTCTGGAAGGAGGAGGAGGAAAAGGATCCATTTGAAATACCCCAGAACATTTGTCTTAGCAAGGTCTGCTGCCAGAGAAACTATTTAACCAGAGTCTAACTTGCTAAGGTTTATCAGAACCTAACTGACCTGGGGGAGGGGAAATACCCATTAGCTCCCTCTGGCCATCTTGTCCCACCTAAGCGGGGTAGGAGGGACTGAGAAGGACATGTGGAGTCCTCAGTCTAGAAGCACAGGCTCAGAGACCTAATCATAGGACTGTAGAATGCTTCACCTCCCCCTACAACTTAACATGTTAAAAAGAAAACACAGTTGGAAAACTGAGTATGCATCAGAACCATACTCAGATATGACATGTTGGAATTATCAGATTGGGAATTAAAAACAATTATTAATATGCTAAGACCTCTGATGAATAAAACAGACAGGATGAAAGAAGAGAGGCACAATGTAAACAGAATGGGAATTCACAGAAAGAACCAAAAAGAAATACTAGAGATTAAAAAACAACAACAACATTGTATTAGGAATGAAGAATGACATGTTATACTTAAGTTATACTTAAAAATTTTTTTAAAAAGAAATGAAGAATGCCTTTGATGGGCTTATAGGTAGATTGGACATGGCTGAGGAAAGAATCTCTGAGCTAGAGGATATTTCAATGGCAACCTCAAAAACTGAAAAGCAAACAGAAAAAGACTGAAAAAGCCAGAACACATTATCCAAAACTACAAGAGGTGTAACATAAACATTGGAAAACCAGAAGAAAAAAGAGAGAAAGGAACAAAAGAGATGTGGCAAACTCCAGGGCAGCCACTAAAAAAAGACAAAATAAATAAATAAAAGAAGTATAAATAATATTCAAAAAAGGAGATAAAATGGAATCATATAAAATGCTCAAAACCACAAAGGCAGAAAATAGGAATGGAGAATAAGGATAACAAATATTAAACAGTAACATATGATAGATATTAATCCAACTCTTTGGATCCAAATCACTTTGAATATTAATGGTTTAAATGTGCCAATTAAAATGCTCAACTACATGTTGCCTATAAGAAACATGCTTTAAATATAAAGATACATATAAATTGAAAATAAATGGGTGGAGAAAGATATACCATGCTAACAATAATCAAACAGAAGTAAGGATAGCTATATTAATTTCAGATAGAACAGAGCAGACTTCAGAACAAAGAAAGTCATCAGGAATAAAAAGGGGCATTACATAATGATAAACGGGTCAATTCTCCAAGAAGACATAACAGCACCTAACAACAGAGTGTCAAACTGAGACAAAAACTGATAGAACTACAAAGAGAAATAGTTGAATACACTATTATAGTTGGACACTTCAGCACTCCTTTATGAGAAATGGACACATCCAGCAGACAGAAAATCAGTAAGGATGTAGTTGAATTCAACAACACCATCAATAAGCTGGATATAATGGATATCTATAGACTTCTTCATCCAACAATAGCAGAATATACATTCTCAAACTCACATGGAAGATTCACCAAGATTAGACCACATTTTGCAATAAAATACACTTTAACAAATTTAAAAGAAGAGAATTCATACAGTGTCTGCTCTTAGACCACAATAGACTTAAGTTAAAAATCAACAACAGAAGGATAATTGAGAAATTTTAAAATATTTTGAACTAAATGAAAACATATTTTTATTTTGTAGGATGGAGTGAAAGCAGTGCTTAGAAGAAAGTTTAAAGGTATTGATTGCATGTATTAAGAAAAAAGAAATTATCTAAAAATCATCATCTAGGCTAGATGATGGAAACTAGAAAAAGAACAAATTAAATCCAAAGGATGCAGGAAAAAAAGAAAATAAAAACTAGAGCGGAAAACAATGAAATTGAAAACAAATTATAGAGAAAATCAACAAAACCAACAGTTGTTTCTTTGAAAAGATTGATAAGGGGGTGCCTGGGTCACTCAGTCAGTTTGGCATCTGCCTTTGACTCAGGTCATGGTCCCAGAGTCCTGGGATCAAGCCCTGCATTGGGCTCCCCGCTCGGTGGGGAGTCTGCTTCTTCTCCCACTCCCCTTACTCATGCTTTCTCTCTCAAATAAATAAAATCTTTTTTAAAAAATGAAGAGATTGATAAGATCAATAAGCCTTTAGTCAAGCTAACCAAGAAAAAAAGAGAAAGAACACAAATTACTAATTCAGAAATGAAAAAGGAGACATCACTATAGGTCCCATGGACATTAAAAGGGTAATAAAGCACAGCACCTGGGTGGCTCAGTTGATTAAGCATCTGATTTCAACTCAGGTCATGATCTCAGGGTCCTGGGATCAAGCCCCATGCTCAGCAGGGAGTCTGCTTGTCCCCCTACCTGTCCCTCTGCCCCCCCCCACTTGTGTTCTCTGTCTCTCTCAAATACATGATTTTTAAAAATCTTTTAAAAAGAAGGATAATAGGGGCACCCGGGTGGCTCAGTGGGTTGAGCCTCTGCCTTTGGCTCAGGTCATGATCTCAGGGTCCTGGGATCAAGCCTGCATCAGGCTCTCTGCTCAGCAGGGAGTCTGCTCCCCCACCCCCCGCCTGCCTCTCTGCCTACTTGTGATCTCTCTCTCTCTCTCTCTCTGTCAAATAAATAAAACTCTTAAAAAAAAAAAAGTGTCTGTCTTCAGATCAGGTTGTGATCCCAGGGTCCTAGGATCCAGCGCATTTGGGCTCCCTGCTCAGTGGAGAGCCTGCTTCTCCCTCTCCCTCTGCTCCTTCCCCCACTCTTGTTCTCTCTCTCAAATAAAATCTTAAAAAAAGAAAATAAATAGAAAAGGATAATAAAGGAATAATACGAACAACTCTATGTCCACAAATTTGATAACTTAGATGAAATAGGTAAGTTTTTTGAAAGACACGATCTGCCAATATGTAAGAGGAAATAGACAACGAGAATAGGCCTATGTTCATTAAGGAAATTGAATCAATAAGTAATAACTTTCCAAAACAGAAAACACCAAGTCCAGATGGGTTCACTGGTGAATTCTGTAATATTATAAATTATACCTATTTTCTACAATCTCTTTTGAAAGATAGAAGCAGCATTCCATGAGGCCAGTATTATCCTAATAATGAAAATCAGACACACTACAAGAAAAGAAAATGGGAGACCAATATCTCATGAACATGGATGCAAAAATTCTCAATAAAATATTAGCAAATTGAATCCAACAATGTATAGATAATTATACACATTGACCGAGTAAGATTTATCCCAGTTATGCATGGCTGGCTCAACAAAAAATCAGTGTAGTCTATCGCATTAACAGGCTAAAGAAGAAAAATCACATGTTCATATCAATAGATGCTGAAAAAGCATTTGAAACCCAATGTCCATTCATGATTAAAAAACAAAACAAAAAAACCCAACTCTTGGCAAACTAGAACTAGAGGGGAACTTCTTCAGTTTGATAAATAATATCTGTCATATCTACAAGAAACCTACAGCTAACATCATACTTAATTGTAAGAAACTCAGATCTTTCCCACTAACATCAGGAACAAAGCAAAAATGTCCCCTCTCACCATTGCTTTTTAACATTGTACTGAAAGTTGTAGCTAATGCAGTAAGAAAAGGAAATACAATAAACACAGATTGGGAGAGAAGAAATAAAACATTTGTCCAAGGATAGCATGAGGTTTATGTAGAAAATCTGAAAATCAATGACAAAATTCCTTCAATGAATAAGCAATTACAGCAATGTGGCATGACACAAGGTAAATATACAAAAGTCACTTTCCTTTATACTAGCAATGAACGAGTGGAATTTGAAATTAAAAACAATATTGTTTACATTAGCACTCCCTGAAATGAAGCATTTAGGTATAAATCTAACAAAATATGTATAAGTTTTATATAAAGAAAACTACAAAACTTTGATGAAGAAGAACTAAATAAATGGAGGGATTTATTTCATGTTTGTGGATAGGAAGATTCAATATTGTCAAGATGTCAGTTCTTCCTAACTTGATCTATAGATTTGAAGCAATCCCAGACAAAATGCTAGCAAGTTATTTTGTGGATATTGATAAACTGATTCTAAAGTTTATATAGAGGTAAAAGCCAACACAAGACTGAAGAAAATTCTAAAGTTTATATAGAGGAATAGCCAACACAATATTGAAGGGGAACAATGGTTCTTCTGACACTACCCAACTTTAAGACTTATGTAAAGCTACAAGAATCCAAACAGTTTGGTATGTCGCAATGGACAAATCTATGGAACAGAAGAGAGAGCCCAGATACAGATCCACATATAGTTTGACTAATCTTTGACAAAAGACCAAAGGCAATACTACAATAGAGAAAAAATAGTCTTTCAACAAATGGTGCTGGAGTAACTGGACAATCTGCATGTAAAAAATGAATCTAGACACATTATACTCTTCACAAAAATTAACTCAACGTGGATCACAGACTGCTTTTTGTTTTTAATCCCTTTCTTGCCTTTTGGATTAACCAATATTTTTATTTACTCTTTTTCTGTTATCTATCCATCTATTTATTTTCATTATTTCGTTACCCCAGATACAGCATACATTCATGACTTAGTAAAGTCTCCTTTAAATTAATACTTTTACCCCTTTCTAGTCCTTACCTTACAACACTTTGTATTTAGCACCTACCTTGTTTTCATGCTATTGTTGTCATGTTGAGCACTTTTTCATGTGTCTTTTGGCCATTTGGATGTCTTCTTTGCAGAAATGTCTGTTCATGTCTTCTGCCCATTTCTTTTTTTTTTTTTTTAAGATTTTATTTATTTATTTGACAGAGAGAGAGATCACAAGTGGTCAGAGAGGCAGGCAGAGAGAGGGGGGGAAGCAGGCTCCCTGCTGAACAGAGAGCCCGATGTAGGGCTTGATCCCAGGATCCTGAGATCATGACCTGAGCTGAAGGCAGAGGCTTAACCCACTGAGCCACCCAGGCACCCCACTTCTGCCCATTTCTTGATTGGATTACCTGTTCTTTGGACATTGAGTTTGATAAGTTCTTTACAGATTTCGGACACTAGCTCTTTGATACGTCACTTGCAAATATCTTCTCCCATTCTGTCTGTTGGATGATGTTTTATTCTAAGACTACACGTGGCAAGAAGATGAGTGAACATTTCATAAGAAACCAAGAACAGCTAATCCTTATGTAGCCTAGAACATATTTTGAGAACTACAAGGTGACTTAGGACCTTTTTTTTTCTTTTTTAAAGATTTTATTTATTTACTTATTTATTTATAGTGCAAGGTAGGGAGGAGCAGAGGGAGAGAGTTTCTCAAGCAGACTTCACTGAATGCAGAGCCCCATGTCAGGGTCGATCTCACTATCCTGAGACCATGACCTGAGCCAAAATCAAAAGTTGGAGGCTTAACCTATTGAGCCACCCAGGCACCACAGGGTGACTGGACCTTAAGTAAAATTTGTGACAAGATTATAGTTGTCATACCTACAACGTCAGAAAGGCTTCTGTTCCTTGATATTGTGGAAACTTACCTTGTTTTTTTATTCTCCTACTCCTGCTGGCAACCAACCGCTTCAAACTCTTTGAATATTGTTTGTTCTTGGTTTTGCCAACTTATGACTTCTGTGTGGCTTCAAAACCGCTGACCTGCTACCTCTTTGTGTGTTCACTCAGTTTCTCAACTGTCATCAGCTTCCAACTTCTGCATGTCAGTATCAGCTCCACAAGAAGGTGAATGATTGATTGAGTTCAGACATGGTTGATTCTCTTGGGCACAGTTCTTGTGCCAGGCTACATCATAGTCATCCATTCATTCGTTTATTTAACAAATATGGACAGGCCACTAGCCCACCTCTAGATTGTCTATCTATAAGGTAGGTACCCAGTCCTGATCTAATAGCTCTGTTTGCATGGAGTGAGGACAAGGTCATAGAGTGGTAACAGGACAGAGATCTATATTTAAGAAACCATAGGCTGTTGACATACCATTCACTCTACCCCTTGGCCACTTCTGGGGTTAAAAATAATTTGTTTCAGCAAGGCTTTGATATAAATGGTTGAAAGTAATTCAAAATTAAGAACTCTAGTATTGTGGGGTACCTGAATGGTTCAGTTGGTTAAGCATCTGGCTTTGGCTCAGGTCATGATCCCAGGGCCCGGGGATTGAGCCCTGCACCAGGCTCCCTGCTCAGTGGGGAGCCTGCTTCTCCCTCTCCCTCTGCTGCTCCCCCTGCTTGTGCTCCCTTTCTCTCTCAAATAAATAAGATCTTAAAGGAACCCTAGTATTGAGAGAATGATATTTTGTATTGGCAGCAAGAGTGTCTATACTTGGGATATGTGTAGAAGGTGATAGATAACTTGAGGGGGGAAGGGGAGCAGAGTTAATTTTGAGACGAAATCTAAAGAGTTGATTTCTGTATGGTCGTCCCACCCTTGCTCCAGGAGCAGCTACAATAAGGTAAAGATTCTGTAGGAAATTCTGTTCCCTAAAACCACAGCATAGATAATTTTAGTGTGGAAGATATTCTGAGGAAAGAAGCTTAGAATGTTTGATTTTGAGCATGAATTAATGTATAGTTCATAAATTAAATAAACTGATCCGCTGAATAATTGTTGAGATTATCCTCCTAGATGCTGAATCATGTTAGCCAAAAATGGGAATTCGACATTGATGTGCTCTTTCCCATGAACAGATCCAGTTTCCTCCCCCTCTCACTCCCTCCATCCTTCCTTCCTTCTCTCTTCCTTTCTCTTTTATAGTGGTTTTCTTAAAAAAAAAAAATATCATGCACACTTAAGCATATTACATGAATATGTACGGTTTAAGGTTTAATAGCCCAATGAATGTCCATGCATCCACTACTCAAGAAACTGAATATCGAAAGGGTCTTGTATGCTCTCTGTGGGCCCTTCTGCGATCATATCCTCCTTCCTCCACAAAGACAACCTCTACCTGTCTTCTATGTGAGTCATCTTCTAGCATCTACAACTATCCTCATAATTTTAACACCTTTGTATTCCTCTGCCATATATTGTTTTGTTTCATAAAACTGAGTTACATGCACAAAAATGGATCAGTAAGGAGAATCCCTAGTTGCCACTTTTTTTTTTTCCCATAGTTGCTGCTTCAGATAAAGGTCTCCAGAAGAAGTTTACAGAACAGAGTCACTAGTGAGTGTATGAAAATTTAGACTCAGCAGAATTGGGGCACCTAGGAGTGTCAGCCAAATACTGGCCAACGGGCACGAATATAGTCAAAGAGAGTGGGCCACCATATTTTCCTGATTCAGAGTTCCCACAGCCTACTTTCAGCTCTCAGGACTGGGTCAGAGGAAGACATTTTTATGGGAATGAAATAGATACATCCAGGCAGGAGGGCGTCAAGGGAAGAGCAGAACCTTCATGGTCAAAACAAGCCTCCTGGGGCACCTGGGTGGCTCAGTGGGTTAAAGCCTCTGCCTTCGGCTCAGGTCATGATCCCAGGGTCCTGGGATTGAGCCCCGCATTAGGCTCTCTGCTCAGTAGGGAGCCTGCTTCCTCCTCTCTCTGCCTGCTTCTCTGCCTACTTGTGATCTCTGTCTGTCAAATAAATAAATAAACTCTTTTTTAAAAAAAAAAAGCCTCCTGGTGATGCTCCCAACTCCAGAACCAGCCGACGCTTTCCAGTCAACCAGAACTGTGGGACTGAGCACCCCCCAGAAAAGGAGATGGCATACCTGCGGATACAGGGACAAAAGTCTCAGCTGCCCTGTAGATGCTCCTTCTGCTCAGAGATAACCATTCCTTCACAATTGGCTTGCAAAAGGCCTGTTTTCTCTCAAGCCCTGTTCTAGCCACTGAGGACACAGCAGAGAACAGAATAGATTCCAGAAGAAGGAGGAAATCCAGAAACATAAAAATAAAGAAATACTCGGAAAATCTGTATTTTTACCCTCTTGGCAACACCATCAGAAAAGGAAAAGGACAAATACTATTAGGTTTGCCACTGGGTACTCCCCCACTGTGTCCTCACTGAATTTCGTTTCAGCCTACCTTTACTGTGAACCCCTTACGTGCCAGGTACCATGTGGGGAGATGCTGGTTGAAAGATGAGGGTGAAGTTTCTACCCTTGAGCATAGTGTGGGAGACAGGTAAGTGGATGATTACATTGTAGGTGATTCGTGCTATCCCTGAGGTGTGAACAAAAGCCTGTAGGAGCAGAGAAGGGTGACTCATTCTGTCTGGAGGTGTCACATAATGTTTAGTGGAGGACTAGAACGTGTCCAGGTGGAGCCGGGGAGAAGACTAGGGAAGAGTCATTTGTGGGCAGAACGGCCAAGTTTAGGGCTAAGTGCAGAAACGGACTGCACAGGGACAGCCTGGCCTGCACAGACAATTGAGGGGGGTGGGGGCATCCACAGGGATTAATGATTTATCAGAAAGAAGATCAAGGCTTATGTTGTTACCAGTTAAAACGACTGAGTTGATAAGCAACCCACTTACTGTTTTCTATGCAAGAACCATTCAGACATCTACCATAGTTTTTCCACTCTAAGTTCTGGTGTCAGAAAGATTTCAAGCGCTGCTATACACATTAGGGGAGGGGGCTATAAATCGGTACAGCCTGTATGGAAGGCAAATTGGCCACATATGTCAAAATTACTGTGTATATCTTGGGATTCAGCAGTTTCACTTCTAGGAATTTATCTTCAGATGCATTCACTCACACATGAAATAACTTATGCACAAGTATGTATCACATCATTGTAATAGCAAAAGACTGGAAACAAATATTCATCAAGAGGAGACTAGTTAAATAAATTATGATATCTCCTTAAAATGAGATACTCTTCATTGTTATAAAAAGAAATAAAGTGGCCATCAGCGTACTGTTTGCAATGATGGTCAAATGAAAAAACCAGGGGACAGAACCATTCCTGTATAATGGGAATGGAAAGAATTTGAGGCCTCTGTGGAGTGTTCCAATGAATAAAGAACCCTGGACTTCCCTGCCTCCAGACTTCTTGTGATATGGGATGAGAAACTCCTTCCTGTTTCAGCCCCCTGAGAAGGAGCGTTCTGTGACTTGTAGCCAAAAGCATCCAGACACATAATTCTGAGGTCTACAGAGGTCTTTATTCCAGAGGACCTGGAATACTGCAGAAGAGGGAGTTAAATCTGTGACTTGCAGATATTTTATTTTAACTTCATTTTAACTTCAGTGGGAACTCCCAAGTGCTTCCTTGGTGTCTCGATCTGGGTGTTCTGAACTCCGGACCTCTGAGCAAAGCCAGTCATTCGCATGATAAAGCTGTGGGGATTCCTGTGCAGAAATACAATCCGGCAGGGTTCAACCTGCCCACTTTCTTTGTTAATACAACCTGATCAAAGCAAAAAAGTTAAAAGCCTGGTAGAATCTATTTCAGTCAGGGGACAAGAGGGCAATGCACTGAATACCTTATACCAAACCTTATGCCGTGGAATTCGAACCACCATTCTCTGCACAGGAGGACCCAGACTTGCTGTCATGACTGCAGAGGTGATGAATCTAGACCAAGCCATGTGGTCTGAGAACTTCAGCACATAGCTGAAATTGCCCTGTTGGTATCATTCAAACAATTTTAAAGACTCACTGTAACTCATTTGTCCTTTTTTTTTTTTTTCCCCCCAAGAAAAACAAGTATTTTCCTGCTGTACTCTGCTAGGTGCTAAGGATACCGTGGGGAGCAAAACTGAAATGGCTTGGTCTTACTGTTTTGTAGTCTAGAGCAGGGGGTGGCAATTGAATAATTGTCAAATAGGTGTATAATTACAACTGAGCTGAGTATTACAGAGGAATGGTCCATGGTAGATAAGAGTGGTTATCTATATTACAGTGGGATCAGGAAGGCCTGCCTGAGGAAGTGACATGTGAGCAAACCTCTGAAGAATGAGTGGGAGTTAACTAGGTGATGTGGGAGAAGGGTGTGCCAGGCAGAAGGAACAGTTCCTGCAAAGGTCCAGAGTGTTGGGGGGAAGGAGAGCAGAACACTCAAGAACTGGAACCATCAGTGTGGTTGGAGGGCAGAGAGTGACAGAGGTGTGTCAGGAGGTGAGACTGGAGCCTGGCAAGGCTAAGCCAAGAGACATGTAAAGTATTTTTTATAAAATCGGTGAAAAACCTTGTGTGGCATAGAGTTTTAGTTGTCTCCCAATACCCACTTTCCCTCTATTTTGGAATTTGGACCCCAGAGTTTTGCTTGGTACATGCCAGTTAAAGACATTTTCCGAATTTCTTTGCATATAGATTTGCCCATGCGACCACGTCTGACTAATGTGTTGTGAGCAAAAGGGAAGGCTTCCATTTCCTCCTATTTTCTTCTCTCTGGCTAGAGTATAGACTTATGGTTGGGGCGGGAGGAGATGGACCTAGACCACGAGATGGACGCCATATGCTGAGGACGGCAAAGCAACAAAATAGAGAAAAACTGTCTCCCCATCACCATGGAGCAGCCATAGTCCTGGACTGTTAGACTATATGTGACAAATTGATAAATTTCTAACTTGCTTAAACTATAGCTTTTTGGTCTTTAGTAGAAGTTGTACCTGTATTCTTAGTGACTGTTAGGGTCTGGATGTTTTTATCTCCCCAAAATTCATATGTTGAAATCCCAATCCCTAACGGTATTAGGAGGTAGAGCCTTTGGGAAGTGATTAGTAAGTCATGAGGGTAAAGCCCTCAGGAGTGACTTTGGTGTCCCTACAAAAGAGGCTCTCGTGAGCGCTCTTACCCCTTCCATCAGGGGATGATAGTGAGAAGACTCATCTATGAACAAGGAAGTGGACTCTCACCAGACACCAAATCTGCCAGCACCTCGATCTTGGACTTCTGACCCTCCAGAACTGTGAGAAATAACATGTTTGTTGTTCAGCCACGAGTCTATGGTATTTTTGCTATAGCAACTCAAATGGACTAAGACAGTGGCACACACTGAAGTGTTCTAGATGATGGAATCAGATTTCCATCTTGAGATAATCACTCTAGCTGCTTTGTGGAAAGCAAAAGCAAGTGAGTACACTCAGAAGCCATTGCAGCTCCTTATGGAAGAGGATGGCGTCTTGGACCTGCAAAGTAGCGGGGAAGATAGGACCAGACCCCATAGAACACCTTTTGCCTGGTTGCCTGGTATAGTGAAAGGACTGTGGACTCTGGCCTCAAGGAGAGCTCAGTTCTACCTCTGAATCCACTACTCTAGCTGCTGTCTTGGGCAAGTTTCTTAGCTTCTCAGTCTCATCTACAAGTTCATGTTAAGGTTCTTTTTAGGGGGTGTATGGCTAATTTTAAGACAGCCTTCAGACTTGAACTGCAACATCAGCTCTTCTTTGGGTGTTCAGCATGCTGGTCTACCCTGGAGACTTTGGACTTACCAGCCTCCGTAATTACTCTTGTCTTAAGATAAGTGAGCAGTTCCTTAAGATAAATCTCCCCATTTTTCTCTCCCACTTTTTCTGTGTGTATATGTATATCATATGTATATACACACACACACGTCCTATTAGCTTTGTTTCTCTGGAGAACCTAACACAAGGGTAGACTTTCTGTGGATATATGATATACATACAGCTAAGTACACAAATATGAAGGGTACAGTTAGAGACTATCTGAAATGAGGTGACAGAACTCAGAAGAGAGTTAGAAATGAAAAGGTAATTTCAGAAGGAAAGACTACATTGGAAAAAATGCTTGAGTGAATTAAGAGAGTACATAGGGCCTGAAGAGAAATGGAAGGCGAAAAGAAAGAAAACATTAAAAATGGAAATGAAATTAAAAAGATGAAAAGGATTCAAAGAAGGACAATTACAAATATTAAAGACAGGCAAGTAAGACTCAACACAGTAAATAGAAATCTCTGAGGAGGAAAATCAAGGCAAGGACCGAAAGAGATATAATGTGGGGAGTTCTGCCACACCCCCACTACAGTGAGACCTCAACCCCCCAAGGAACTGAGGCTTCCTTCCAATAGCCACTTACTGAGCTTGGCTGAGGGTCTTCCAGCCCTAGTCAAGTCTCCAAAGGACTTCAGTTCCCTCTTTGTAACCTCAGAAGAGAACTAACTCAGAACCATCCAGCTAAACCACTCCCAAATACCTGATCTCAGAGGCTGAGAGAGAATAAATGCTTATCATTTTAAGCTAAGTCTTAGAGTGTTGTTTTTTTTTTTAATGCAGCAATAGATAACTAGTATAATGGCATTAGGGTAGCTTCCAGTATGGGGCTATTTCAGTATCCTTGCTAAGCTTAATATATGTCTTAGAGTGAATAGATGTGCATTTCTTGGGTATAATCCTAGGAGTGAAAATGCCAGTATCTTATTTAATGGGGCAAGTGTAAATTTTTGTGGGGGGTCTAAAGGTTATATAATCTTGGAACCCCTCTTAAGAAAAAGATGACAAAATTATGAGTATAATATTAGGCCGGAAAGTGAATATTTATTTAGAATGAGAAATGAAATCATAAATTCTAAATTCTAAAAAGCTGACACAAATATCACAAAATCTGGAAAAATTAACAATTTTTTAAAATATCCTGTAATACTTTTAAACTACATTTCTTGGCTGAATACTCTGTGATCACATCTATACATGACAACAATTTTATAATATCAGTGTCTAAGAAAGAATGGAAAGATAATTTAGTTCTTCCTCTGGCATGGGTGATCAAAATAACTTTTTTAGCTTTAAAGAGTTTACTTTGGAAAAAAAAAGTTTACTTTGGCTTCAAAAGTCATTGTCAAAAGTCATTGTCATGTCAGTTTTTAAGAGTGTTGTCTAGAGGGAGGCTCAGTGGGTTAAGCCTCTGCCTTCGGCTTGGGTCATGGATCCCAGGGTCCTAGGATCAAGCCCCATGGCAGGCTCTCTGCTTAACAGGGAGCCTGCTTCCCGCCCCTCCCTGCCTGCCTCTCTGCCTACTTGTGATCTCTCTGTCAAATAAATAAATAAAATATTTTTACTTATTTATTTTTTTAGATTTTATTTATTTATTTGACAGACAGATCACAAGTAGGCAGAGAGGCAGGCAGAAAGAAGAGAGGAAGCAGGCTCCCTGCTGAGCAGAGAGCCCGATGCAGGGCTCGATCCCAGGACCCCGGGATCATGACCTGAGCTGAAGGCAGAGGCTTTAACCCACTGAGCCACCCAGGTACCCCAAATAAAATTTTTTAAAAAAAGTTGTCTAGGGACGCCTGGGTGGCTCAGTTGGTTGGGCAGCTGCCTTCGGCTCGGGTCATGATCCCGGCGTCATGGGATCGAGTCCCACATCGGGCTCCTTTGCTCGGCAGGGAGCCTGCTTCTCCCTCTGCCTCTGCCTGCCACTCTGTCTGCCTGTGCTCGCTCACTCTCTCTTCCTCTCTCTCTGACAAATAAATACATTTAAAAAAAAAAAAAGAGTTGTCTAATTTGGAAAAAACTGCTACCAAATACCCTTCATGTATGAGCTGTGTGATTTCAGGGCATAATCAAATATATTCCTGACAAGAGAGAAGTTCCATTCCTGACAAGAGAGAGAACTGAATTTACAATTTTACATACCTGATGATTGGAAGACTCTTCCACAGACAAACTTCTGGCTCCCCACATTTCAAGCCTTGTTTGATTTCCTTACTCATACACTTTCTGTGCTAGGTACTGTAAGGCATGTCCATTTTGCCATATAAGCTCTGATCTCACATATATGTTTGTTGGCATGGTGAATGGGCACTAGTCACAATTCTGGAAGACAGTCTCACACCAGAATGAGTTAATAATGAACCATGCATAGAAATGCCTGCAGGGGCACCTGGGGGGCTCAGGTCATGATCTCAGGGTCCTGGGATCGAGCCCAGTGGGGAGTTTGCTTCTCTCTCTCCCTCTGCCCCTCTCCCTGCTCTTGCACATGTGTGCATATTCTCTCTCTCAAATAAATAAGTAAAATCTTTTTTAAAAGCTGCCTGGAGGGACGCCTGGGTGGCTCAGTTGGTTAAGCGGCTGCCTTCGGCTCGGGTCATGATCCCAGCGTCCTGGGATCGAGTCCCACATCGGGCTCCTTGCTCGGCAGGGAGCCTGCTTCTCCCTCTGCCTCTGCCTGCCACTCTGCCTGTGCTCGCTCATTCTCCCTCTCTCTCTCTGACAAATAAATAAATAAAATCTTAAAAAAAAAAAAAAGCTGCCTGGAGATTCCACAACTAGAGCCCACTGCATGGGTTGTCTAGTGCTTCCCTACCAAAATCTAAGTCCATGTCTAAACCTCTAGAATCTACAAATGTGAACTTAACTTAGTAAAATAGTCTTTATGGATGTAATTAAGAATCTTGAGATGAGATTATCCTGGATTTTAAATGGGCTCTCAATCCAATATCAGGTGACCTTTACAAGAGAAACAGAGAGATAGACTCTGCGAGCCAGAGAAGGTGGTACGAAGACAGGGGCAGAGATTAGACTGAAGTGTCTACAAACCAAGGAATGCTAAGTATTGTCGGCAACTACTAGAAGCCAGGAAAGAGACATGGAACACAGTCTCCCACAGAGTCTCCAGAAGGAACCAAACTTGCCAACACCTTGAGTCTGGACTCCTAAGAGAGAAATATGTGTTGTTTTAAGATAGCAATTCACAGGAAACTACTACAGCCACTGAATCCAGATTAAATATCCCAGTTTGAGCTTGATCCCAGAAACCACCATGGAGTTTCAGTACCCTCTGCATGAGGGATGTGTAACAGGAGAAACTGGAATGGAAAGAGCAGTCTTAAATAATCTGGGTTCAAATATCATTCTTTCAAATTTTAGAAAAAATATGTCACTCTCTGACTACCTCATTGGGTTCCTTCCAGGACATTGGAAGGGTCTGGCCAAGTGAAAGTCTCTGAGGCTGACACGGAGTAAGTTTTACAGGAGAGCTACCTCTGTGTAGGAGGCAGTGTGGTGTTATAAAGACAAACACAAGAACCAGATGGCCTGGGTTCAAATCCCAATTTTGTGACTATCTAGCGGTTGACTTCAGACAGATTAGTTAACCTTCCTGTTCCCCAGCCTCCCTGTGTGTAAAATATGAGTGATAAAAACACTATCTGCCTCATAGTGTTATTGACCCGGTTAAATAACATGAGACATGTAAAGTGCATGATACGTGTGACACACATAGAACAGCATGCCCCTGTGGTAGGAACTCAATACATATTAGCCATTTTATGATTTACTAGGCAAGGGATTGTACTAGGCATTGGGGTACAAAGGCAAATGAGAAATTGTCCTTGCCTTCAAGAAGCTCACCATCTATAGAGGAAATAGATATACAAAATGATGATAATATAATGCTTTAAATGCAATGAGACGGATGCTCCAATCCCAGATGTTATGGGACCACAGAGAAAGATTCTTAACCAAGCTTGGCAGAGGATAGGGGTCATTCAAGGAAGGCTTCCTGGAGAGGGGGACAACTTACTTGAGTCTCTCATGTTTGTATAACATGATTTACTGAGCTATATCAATTTTTATAGTTTTCTTGAGTTTATTGATTTAAATATTTATGGTATGCCTATTTTTTGCCAGGCACTGTTGTAGGTGCTGGGGATACTGTAATGGACAAACCTATCAAAAAACCCTGACCTTACTTATTTTGAAATGTAGTTAGGAAAAGAAGTTGGAAAGGGTGCCTGGGTGGCTCAGTCATTAAGCGTCTGCCTTTGGCTCAGGTCATGATCCCGGGGTCCTGGGATCAAGCCCCGCATCAGGCTCCCTGTTCAGCGGGAAGCCTGCTTCTCCCTCTCTCGTTTCCCTCTCTTACTGTCTCTCTGTCAAATAAATAAATAAAATCTTAAAAAAAAAAAGAAAAGAAATTGGATAAAGGAATAAATATGTGATACAGCAAATGTAGTAAAAGGTTAATCATAGACTGTAGATGGCAAATATATGGACTTTCACTGTGGTTCTTTGATTTTTTCCATATTAGAAAATTTTCATAAAAGAAATATTGGTAAAACAAATATCTGCATAACTGAACATCAAATATCCATTACAAGCATTATGGCAGATTTATTCTAATAGAAAGATGAATATTATCTATTATTATCTATATTAAAATATCCAAAACAGTAGTTATAGTATGATGCAGCTTTTTTTTAATGTGTATACGGAAGAATTAACACTGGGAACAGCATATGCAAAGCTCCTTGGCAGAAGCTTTTTCTAGAGGGTTTGAGGAATTGCAAGGAGGCAAGCAGGACCAGAAAGGAGTAAGAGAGTTGAAAGGTAGTAGAGGTCATGGGCTATAGAGATCAAGGGCGGGGGCAAGGCTAGTTAGGCTCCTTTCGTTATCTATTTCTTCATAAGAAATTATCTCAAATTTGATGGCTTAAAACAACCATTTTTTAAAAAATATTTCACAACTTGTGGGCCAGGAATTTGGACAGGACTCAATTGGGTGATTGTTCCATGTGGCATCAGTTGAAGTCACTCAGTGGTGTTCAGCTGGCAGATGTGTTAATCTGTAGGGTCCAAAATGGCTTCACTGTCACTGCCTTGATGGGGATGAGTGGAAGCTGGGTTCCTTTTCCTCTCCATGTAGTCTCAGGATTTTTCCATGTGGTCCCTCCAGTACAGGAGTTGGATTTCCTACATAGTGGCTCAATGTGAAAAGAGCAAATGTTTTGATAGACAGGAAGTAGCAGCTGCCAGTCTTTTAAAGGCCTGGCCTGGAAATGGGCACAGTGGCACTACTGCCGTCTTCAGAGTCGTAATGGAGCCCACCTAGGTCTACTTCGTAGCCCCTTAGAGGTCATAGCAAGGACTTTGGCCTTTACTGGGAACAAGCAGGGGGCCATTGGAGGGCTTGAAGGATAGGAGTAACATGATCTGGCCTTCATTTAGCAGACGTACTCTAGCTTTCATTTTGAGAATAAATTGTAGGGAAGAAAGAAGTAGGAAGACCAGTTAGGAGTCTGTTGAGATTAACCAAGCAAGATGGGCACCTGGTGTCTCCGTCGGTTAGGTGCCTGCCTTCTGTTTGGGTCATGATCCTGGGGTCCTGGGATCAAGTCCCATGTTGGGCTCCCTGCTCAGTGGGGAGTCTGCTTCTCCCTCTGCCCCTCCCCCCATTTGTCCTCTCCCTCTCTCTCTGAAAAATAACGAATAAATAAATAAAAATAAAAGTTAAAAAAAAACAAAACAGGCAGGAGGTGATGGTGGCTTGGGCCAAGGTGGAGACAGAGGAGTCGTGAGATGCGGTGGAATTCTGGATATTTTGAAGATAGAACTATCGAGACTTGCTGATGGATTACATATGGTTGTGAAATAAAAAGAGGAGTCAAGGGTAACCCCGAAGCTTTTGCTCTAACCAATGAGTAGACTACAATGGCTGTTAACAGAGATGGGGGTAAGAGCAGGAGTAGTTTTGGGGGTATCCAAAAGGAGTGATTTTTGATTCATCAGGATGCTATACATCCAAGTAGGGATCTCAAGTAGGCAAAGTGTGTGTGTGTGTGTGTGTGTTTGCCTTTTCCATGGGATGAAATTCTATAGGATGACAATTTTGTCTATTTTGTTCCCTGCCTGGCAGGTAAATGCCACTTCATAAATATTTGTCTAATACATAAAGTTCATATGTTCCTATGAGTTATTTCACATAATCGGACAGTATCACAAGTTGATGAGAATGTGGAACAGTGGGAATTCCCATTGCCGGCGGGGGCTGTGGATTAGTACAGCTCCTTAAGAGAACAACTGAGTGGGGCACCTGGGTGGCTTAGTCATTGGGTGTCTGTCTTCGGCTCAGGTCATGATCCCAGGGTCCTGGGATCGAGCTCCACATTGGGCTCCCTGCTCCGTGGGAAGTCTGCTTCTCCCTCTCCCATTCTGCCTGCTTGTGTTCTCTTTCTCACTGTCTCTCTCTCTCTCTGTCAAATAAATAAAATCTTAAAAAAAGAGAGAGAGACCAACTGAGAAATATCTTGCAAAATTGAAATGTACTTGCCCAATACCCCAGCAATTTCACTACCGGGTGTATTGCTAGAGAAATGGCTGCCCATGTACACCAGAGATATATAGAATATATTATAACAGCATCATGTGTAATCATAAACAATTAAAAACAACCTAAGTATCTGTCACCAGGAGATCATATACATTAAAGTTTACTCACACACTGAAATGTTATACAGTAGCAAAGGCCAACAACAACAGGATAAATCTTACAAACTTAATATAAGGCAAAAACAAGTTTCAGATTAATGTAGCATGGTTTCACTTGTATAAAGCTGAAATATGGACAACTGCACCTCAAAAGATTAGAGAGAAAGAAAAATAACTAGATATCTAGATAGACAGAGTATAGGATTCAAAGATGCCTCCATGTTCCCCCTTCTCCATGTGACTGCCATGATTCTGTTATACTATATGGTACAGGGGATTCTGCACATACAACTGAAGTTACTGATCAGTTGACCTTAAAATAGGCAGCCTATCTGGGGGAGCCTAACTAACCCAATCATACTCTTTAGAAGCAGGAGGTTTTCTTCAGCCTGTCAAAGAAGGGGAAATAAGAGATATTTCACGTGTGATCAGGATTCGATGCACAATTGCTGACTTATGGGCAGCCTCCAGGAGCTGAGAGCAGCCTCCAGCTAACAGCCCACAAGGAAGTGAGGACTTCAATCCTGTAACTGACAAGAACTGCTGACAACTTAAATGAGCCTAGAAGCCAACTCTTGCCCAGAGTCTCCATGTAAGAAAACCCGCCTTGATGGGTCTTGTAAAATTCTAAGTAGAGAAACAAGCCAAGCCTGCCTGGACTTCTGTCCTACAGAAGGAAGCTAATGAATAAATGTTGTTTTAAGCCTCTTAATGTTTAAGTTTATGGTAATTGTTATGTAGCAATAACACACACACATTTGCTTAATCAGAATCTACACAGGTAGCTAGAGAATAAAGAAATGTATGGAAAAGACAAACACCAAATCCAGAATGTTACTCATTTTCTTGGGTGGTTGGTGGTAGGGGGCTGTTGGGGAGAAGATAAGGGGATTAAACTGTAGGCAATATTTTATTTGAACTAGGAGGTGGATATGTTATTTTTTAGACCTTTTTTGTGTCTCACATATTTTTATAACCACTTTTAAAGATTCCTCACCCTCGGTTGTAGCCTAGAAAAAGTAGACATGACAGACTTTGAGATGTCCTTTGGCTTGGACAATGAGTTTCCCCAAAGGACACCTTTTGTTTTCTGGAAATTTCTTGTCACCTTTGGGAGGAGGTGGAGTCCCCATAACAGCTAAGATTACATTTCTCTCCACCCAGTAGAAATGTGCTAGAAGTTGGATTTAATTTATGAAAAGAAAAAGGAAAATAAACTTCCACACACTCAAATTTATGTTGAATGAATGAATGAATGAATGAATGGAAAGATGAATTATGAGTGGATGCCCAAGTCACATAGAATCACCATCAAGAATGTGTATTTAGGAGTGCCTGGGTGGCTCAGTGGGTTAAAGCCTCTGCCTTCGGCTTGGGTCATGGTCCCGGGGTCCTGGGATCAAGCCCCGCATCAGGCTCTCTGCTCAGCGGGGAGCCAGCTTCCCTTCCTCTCTCTCTGCCTACCTGCGATCTCTGTCTGTCAAATAAATAAATAAAATCTTTAAAAAAAATGTGTATATAGGGGCACCTGCGTGGCTCAGTCAGTTAGGCGTCTGACTTCAGTTCACGTCACGATCTCAGGGTTCTGGGATCAAGCCCCACATAGACTCCCTACTCAGTGGAGAGTCTGCTTCTCCCTCTTAAAAAAAAAAAGTGTTTAGACCACAGAGTGGGATAGGAAAATATTGTCCCACTGAAGAATAATCCACAAACAATATAAAAGTAATAACCTTGGAGTTAAAAAAAAAAAAGGCTAGATATGAACCATGTGGTAATTGAAAATTTTGGTTTGACTGGCATCCCAACTGCCCTCTCTCCCCCAGAAAGCTCCTCAGAGGCAGGCCAGACAAGGAGTTCTGGAGTCCTGGACAAGAATCCTGGGGCAGGGGCACCTGGGCATCTCAGTGGGTTAAGCCTCTGCCTTTGGCCCAGGTCATGATCTCAGGGTCCTGGGATCAAGCCCCGCATTGGAGGGGGGGGTCTCTGCTCAGCAGGGAGCCTGCCCCCCCCCGCCCTCTGCCTGCCTCTCTGCCTACTTGTGATCTCTCTCTCTCTCTCTCTCAAATAAATAAATAAAACCTTAAAAAGAAAAAAGAATCCCAGGCAGCTTAAAACTTAAAGCCACCCCTACCCCAGCCCCCCAAGAGACACTGTGCTAATGGCCCTGATAATAACGAATGATTCTGTGTTGGCCACAGCCACCTCGTACACTGGTTGGAGCAAACTTGATTCAGAAGCATGATGGAGGGTGAAGCATCAGATTTCTTATCTGAGCAGAAAGCTGATACCTAAGGAATGCAAGCTGGCAGCCTTCCAGGAAGAAGACTTGATAGTTGTACATGTTGGAGGGAAATGGCTTTTCAGTCCCAAGGCTTTTACTTTGAGCAAGGGACACTGGGACATGGTGAACTCCAGTCACCAGCTATGGTTTGGACAAGGAAGTCTGAGGAATCTAGTAGGAAACAGGCCTTGGGATCAAATCAAGGGCAGATCAACCGTGTTTCTTCCAGATTCAGTCCTTCACTGGCAACCAGATGTCAGAGACCACCCTCCTCAGTCATTAAAACCAAACATGTACTTCTCCGAAGTTACCAACACATTTCCAGAAGGAAGTTCATTAGGTAGGATTGTTTGCAACTCAAATAACCTTAAAATTAGGGGGGAAAAGTGGGGAGGAAGGACATTTACTGGATTATAGATCTATATCATGCCCAGCTGGATCCAGCATCTAGAATCACATCAGGAATGTCTCTCTCCATCTGTTGACTCTTGCCCTGTGCTTTCATTCAGATGATTTCCTCATGTGGGGTCCAGCATCTCAAGGCTTTCATCCCACCAGCTGAGCAACCTCAGAGGGGAAAAAATCACCTTGTTCCCAATAGTTCTAGAAAAATTTCAAGAACTGAGTCTCATTGGACTGGCTTGGGTCACCAGCTCATCCCTGATCCACTGGGACCAGGACAGCAGCTGGTTGGGTTTGTCTTAAATCTAGGCAGGTAAAAACCACATGGATTGGGAGTGTGGGAGAAGGGGTTTCCCAAAGGTAAATAAAGGTGTATATATATATATTTTTCACCAGAGGGTGCTTGGCTAACAGCAACCATAGTGGGGCAAGACAGAACACGTGGGATCTAGCCATCTGCCAGAATTTTCTTCTCCCTCTTAAAAATTTCTGATAATGATGCCACCTTAAGTCCACCTGAAGAAATTATGATTCCATAGGTCTGAGGTAGAGTCCAGAAATTGTATTTTTATGAAGTGTCCCCACCCTACCCGGGGTGGTTCTGCTGAGCAGAGCAGTTTAGGAACTACTAACTAATCCAGTGGACAACTTTCTTTCTTTCTTTCTTTTTTAAGATTTTATTTATTTATTTATTTGACAGAGAGAGATCACAAGTAGGCAGAGAGGCAGGCAGGGAGAGAGAGGAGGAAGCAGGCTCCCTGCTGAGCAGAGAGCCGGATGCGGGGCTGGATACCAGGACCCTGAGATCATGACCTGAGCTGAAGGCAGAGGCTTTAACCCACTGAGCCACCCAGGCGCCCCCCAGTGGACAACTTTCTTACTCTTCTCCATACTCAAAATCAAAAGTGAGTCTGTGTGGGGCTTTACCTTATAATGTTAGAACTGCCTTTTTACTCAGAGGAGGAGAAAATAAAGGATTGTCTTGATATTTTGAGATCAGGGAGATGGAAGTGTAAATTAATGAACGTGTTTCACAGCCCATGCTCCACCTGCCCCTCATCCTGGACAAGTAGGAGATGAACAGAAGTGGCCCCAACGATGTTGGGCCAGTTAACAGACCCATTGGGGCTCTTCATGCATACACAGTAACTCATTACCCCTCCTGCTCCGAGGGTGGGAATCTGTCACTGTGAGCAGGGACTTGCTGAGGCCCTGGTCTGCCCTGCAAAAGGTGCTTATCATCATCCCAGCTTGGGGTCAGACAGGGAAGGCCAGGCTGGGGAGAACCCAGTAAGAGGCAGAGAAACTGGAACTTGGTTAACTTGATTTTGACTCCCTGCCAGTAGGTGCTTACTCTTGAGAATTCAGGACAAGCTGGAGATTAGCTACAATGGTGGAGGGTGGGGTGGGGGGGATGGGCAGGATTAGCCAACTGGTCCAATCCCATCCTCCCTAGCTGATCATAGGACACCGATCAGTTTACTAGTCTTATTGCTCATGTCTCTATCATCTCTGTTGTATGTTCTTTGAAGGCTGAAGCCCTACCTCACATTTTTTTTTCCTGGTCCCAGCACCTAGTCCGGACCTCATAGGCTACAATTTCTCAAGCAATATTTGCTAATGCAGATTTTATAACTTGGCAGAACACTTTCTCAAAAGCCCTTGAAAACTGGAATTGATCGTACGTGGAGTCTCTAGAGCATTGGAGAGACAGCGGGGATAAGAGGAGTATCCAGAGCATGCCCCCTGAAAAACACGGTCAGAACACGGGGCCAGGACGGTGCCTGGCACACAGCAGGTACACAGAGGCTCACACACACACACACACACACAATTTTTTTAAAAAGATTTTATTTATTGAGAGAGCCAGTGTGAGTGAGAGAGAGAGCAGGGGCAGAGGGGCAGAGGGAGAGGGAGAAGCAGGCTTCATGCTGAGCAGAAAGCCAGATGCAGGACCCGATCCCAGGACCCCGGAATCATGACATGGGCTGAAGGCAGACGCTTCACCAACTGAGCCACCCAGGAGCACTGAGGTTCACAAAATAAATGAGGCCCACACTGGACCAGAGAAGGGGACAAGTACCTGGTATGCTGCCAGGGCTTCAGGACCTCAGGAATCAAATCAAGCCACCGGCCCCGCCTCAGGGGACAGTCTGAGTTAGATAGCCACCAGTACAATAGCCAAAAAGAAAGAATGGTGTCAATTTTGGTCTCAACCAAACCCAAAGTAATGATGGTCCTGTCCTGACAGTAATGAAGAATGTTCTTATGAGGAAAAAACAAAACCAAACAAAACATGGTAAAGGAACAGGTCAAGCAAACCTCTCCTGTTCTGTAAAAATAATGGTAAGAATGTAATTCATAATAACCCACATTTATGAACACCAAGCACCATGCCCAGGGAATATACAAGCATTGTGGGGCATTGTGAAAGTCAATAAAATCTTTCTTTCCAAGATTTTATTTATTTATTTGAGAGAGAGAGCTGGAGAAAGAGATCACGAGCAGGGGGGAGGGGCAGACACCCCTCTGAGCAGGGAGCCCCCTGTGAGCCTTGATCCCAGGGTCGTGGGACCATGACCTGAGCCGAAGTCAGATGCTTAACTGACTGAGCCACCCAGGTGCCCAGATCAATAAAATCTTACAACAGTCCTGTGATGGTCTACTAATAGACCTCAAAAGAATTAAGAAATTGTCCCAAGTCTCCCAGCTCGTAAGTGGAGGGGCTGTATTAGAATCCAGACCTGCATGACTCTAGGGTCCACATAGGAACCCCTATACTGTCTGTCTCTTTTAAGGTGACAAATATGTTCTGTGCTATTTATGAAGGAGTCAGATCTCTTTTTCGCCTCCCTCTGCCAACAGAGGAATCTGGCCAGAAAGCCCCTTATTCAGTCCCAAAAGAGGCCTGGACCCCAGGGCTCTGACTCTCTCAAGAGACAGCTCCTAGAACTCCAGGGCCCCTGAATGAGTCCTGTATTCTGAGATAAGAAAGGCTCTCATGGTCACGACTAGAGTCTATGGACCAAATACCAAGCAGGGGTTGTTGGGGCAGAGGGGTGAAGGCTGTGTGCGGATCCAGGGAACATCTGACCTCGAGTTCTCAATGGCCTTCTTTTCCCCTCTCTCCAAGAGCAGGGTTTTGAGACCTCACTGGGACTAGGCCAGGGTGGAGGGAAGCCCCCACCACAGGGCACAGGGGTCTGTGCCCACAGAGTGGAAGGGAAACATAGGAGGACAAGGAAAGGGACCTGGAAGGAGATGAAGACCCAGTCACAGGAGCAGTTTTCCCGCAGCCACCTGCCTAGTTGAGATGGAAACACTGATTCCAGCTCCAGCCCCCAGACAGGCTAAGAATATCCCAGAAAAGCAACAGCCACCACCCCCGCCCTTCTTGATCTGCTCCTACATCTGGAGTGCTATGCTGGGTGCCAGCAGGGGCAGGGAGGAGACAGAGTGGGGGGGGGTTGGTGCTTGTGGTGGGCACGAAAGTGAGGAGGGGGAAAAGGGCTTGGTGAGGGCAGGACAGAATGGACTAAGAAATAAAGCTCCTGAAGGGAGCTGGAAGGATTGGAAAGAGAAAGCTGTGCTCAGGCGGAGACCACGGAGGTGAACGGAGCGGGGGAACCGGGGAGAGAAGATCCAGGGGTAAGGATGCAGGGGGGCTGACACTGCTAACCTGAAAGGGAGACCAAGGCTGTATTAAGGAAGGAGGCAGACCCTAAGGCAAGGAAAAGGAGCCCCCAGCTCACCCTTCTCTTCCCCCAACCCCTAATCCAGCATCTCAGGTCATTCCGCTCTCTCCCTGCCCCAGGGCACTTCTTCCTCATCTGTGCTTTCCACTCCCTTCTCTGTTCTAAGAAACCTCTGTTTGGCCTCCTAGGTTAAGTCGTTCTGGCAAGGAGCCTGCTGGAATGGGAAGGATGGAAGAACGTGGGGCAGTATCTCTGCTTCTTCTGACCGTGGGCAGTGTCTCCTTTGTCAGGTTCATCTCTTCTCTCTGCTCATCCCCCTTCCCCCCTCCCCACTGTCGCCTGGGGAAGAGTTTTCCCTCCATTGCCTCTTGGGACCTTGCTCCCCTCCACCACAGCTCTTCTGTTCTAAGGTTTTTGGGAGAGGGAAGGAAGGCGGGCAGGTGCATATCCTCCCCCTTTGCACACCTCAGGAGCTGAGACCCTGGGGCGGGGATCCTGGCTCAGGGAAGGGGTGCAGGCAGCAGGACCCAAGCATTCAGATGTCCAGGCTGAGTCTCCATGCTGGCTGTTCTAAGAATCTTCCTTGTCATCAGCCTCTGTGTAGGGGTCCCTTGGGGACATAGGATGCAATGACTGTAGGTTGTGGGGCCTCCAGCCTTAATGTCTACTGGGGAGACCCTGGACCACCTTGGCATCCTGTCCTTTGTCTCCAAACTTTACAGGGACCCCACTAAAGCCTGGAGGGACCTAGGGAGATTTGCATGACTGTGAGCCTGAGCAGGATCCCCTTCCTCTCCCCGGCTAAACCACAGAAGGACAGCCCTCAGGGATGCAGTGTACAAACAAACCTGAGCCCATCAGGCAGAAACAGACTAGGGAGAACCACACAGGGCTGGAGTTAGAAAATGAAACAGATTCATAGGATGGGTTTTATTTAGAGTCAGAATTGTAGAATTGCAAGAGGCTTTAGGAATCTTTTTTTTTTTTAAGTCCAATCCCCAAGATGTTATCTGATGTCTTTAATATTCATGTTGTCCAATAATAAAAGTAACATATATAGAATTCCTGCATCTTAATATGAAGAAAAGGAGGCCCGGAGAGCTGAAATGACTGGAACCCCTACCTCCTGCTTCCTAGACTATTGGCCTCTCGGAGAAGGAGATAAAAATAGCCAAAGGGCAGAGGAGTCTGAGCAGAGTTACCTGGAGATGTTCCCTAAAAGATGGGGCTCATCTTCCCAGGATAGGTCAGCGAAGGGCTCATCTCTAAGGTGGAGTTGGTGGTAATCGTCAATGATAAGGCTGTGTTCCTACACAGGCTAATACCCTGATCTAAGCCTTCCAATTCTTGGCCTACAGCTATAGTTCTTGCCTTAAAGAGCCTTCAGGAATAACCATCTATCTGGACAGGGCACTGTTCTAGCTAACCTACCAAGTGATGGAGACAGACAAGGAGCCTGGCCTTGGTGGGGTGCAGGGAGGTCTCAGCTAAGGGGAGTCTGATACAGCCAGCCCTGGCCCAGAGAAGCACACACATCCATGAGAAATGGACGGATGAGGGGTGCCTGGGTGGCTCAGTTGTTCAGCATCTGCCTTCAGCTCAGGTCATGATCCCAGGGTCCTGGTATCGAGCCCCACATCAGGCTCCCTACTCGGCAGGAAGCCTGCTTTCCCTCTCCCACTCCCCCTGCTTGTATTCCTGCTCTCGCTGTGTCTCTCTGTGTGTCAAATAAAGAAATAAAATCCGAAAAAAAAAAAAAAGAAATGGACGGATGAGAAGTGACATACAGATCCTAATACAGATAAATGAATCAATCACAGAATATAGACATAAACACAACCTGACTGGAAATGCATACCTGCAATGTGGTGGGGAGGTGCTGCCCTTCTGTAAAGCCTACCTTCTCCCTGGAGTCTTTCTGGTTTCACTATGCTTATTCCCCTTGGCCTCCAGCCTGTAGAAACATAATCCCCCTCTCCCCTCCACTAATGTTTGTGTTCTTTTTTAATAACAGAAATGCTGTTATTTTTTTATGGATCTGTTTTGACTATTTTGTCTGCTTCCTTTAAAAATTCCATCCATATTCATTTCGCACATCTTTGACTCAAGACTCAGCCCAGCCCGTGAGCAAGTTGTCATATAGCAGCTGCTGTTGGGGAAAGAGTTTAGAAAGACTGATGTCGGGAAGAGCACTCGGTCCCTTGCCATCAGTCCAAATAGGCTTCTTGGAGGAGGTGGATTTTCAAGAGTTGGATGGAAGAAGGCGAGGTAGTGATTTGAGGAAGGGTTCTGGCCCAGGGGTAGGAGCTCAGAGATTCAAGAAAGATAACTGAGGTAGAAGGGTGGAAAATGTGAACCAGAGAGAAGGTCTGACGTGGGACAAGATGAAGAATGAGAAGGGGAGTAAGAGCTTTTAAGGCACCTGTTTTGGGGATCCTGAAGCAGGAAAGAGAATTCTTGGCTCTGACCCAGGGAACACTAGGAGGTCACACCTGAGCCTGGAGTGGGGGTACCATGGTGGTCACATCTGTGGGTGTTGTACAGGTAGAAGATCTTATCCTACATGACACCAGGAACAGGCCTTACGTCAGTGAGGGATTCCTGGGACTAGAGCTGGGAGGACCCATGTGCCATTCAGACCCACATGTTTCTGCTAGGGCAACTCCGTCTCTGTGCAACTTGTCCTTAACTACCAGTGAGCCTTAACACCTGTTCCTTGGGTGGCAGATAAAGGCTGACTCAGAAGGCCTTGTAGGAGGAAGTGGGACCAGTTACAGGAGCTGAAAAGAGGAAACAGTTTTTTTGTTTTTGTTTGTTGTTGTTGTTGTTGTTGTTGTTGCAAGTAGGGGGAGGAGGAGAGGTTGTATAGGTTAGCTCAGGCTGCAAGGAAGGGAGTAATGATCAGCTCTCAAGGGACCAGGAGACACCTTGCTGAGAGGGGCACATTGGGTGCTGAGTCAGGAAGGAGGTAAAAGTCTGCGTGTGTAGGGTGGTAGAGAGATAGGGAATCAAGACAACCAGACCATAAGCCTCCAGGAAGGTGTGAGTGAGCAGCGGCTGTGGGAGAGCTGAGAAAAGCGGGTGCCTCTGGTGGCAGCAGCTGCAGCCTAAGGGAATTCTGGAACAGCCTATATGGATGAAACCACACCCACACATGCGCATACACACAGACTGACAGCAGTGGTCTCTGGAAGTCATTTTGGTGGTCTACGAAGAACACAGAGGTGACTCCAAGGATAATTCTGAGGGTTTTGCTGAATCCATAGCCCAGGTTTCTCTTCCTATCATACCCACCTCCAAGGCCCACTTAAAAAGTTGGAAGACTTTCATGTTGGGGAGCTACAGGGAGCAAGCCTGGAGAAGGGTGGACACTGTCCTGTAAGGCACGTAGAACAGCTCCAGAACCAGGTGGGCTTGGGACCTGCAGGTAAGGCCCAGAGGACAAAGGCCTTGTGGGTGCTGAGGGTTTGAAACAGAGAGAAATGGGCAGGACCCAACCTAGTATCTTTTTTTTAATACCTTAAAATTTTTTTTTAATGTTTTTAAAGATTTTATTTATTTATTTGACAGACAGAGATCACAAGTAGGCAGAGAAACAGGCAGAGAGAGAGGGGGAAGCAGGCTCTCCACTGAGCAGAGACCCGATGCGGGGCTCAATCCCAGGACCCTGGCATCATGACCCGAGCCAAAGGCAGAGGCTTTAACCCACTGAGCCACCCAGGTGCCCCCTCCCCAACCTAGTATCTTGCAGCGAGGAGTCCAGACAGTTGGGACCTGAATGGCAGGAAGAATTTAACAATGAAAACTCACTTCAACCTGGATCCAGGGCTAAGCTCGAGGTTGGGTCAACCCTCTTGGGCCTCCCTCTGCCCAGGAGGTCCTGCCTTCTCAGGAGACCAGGCTCTGTCTGAGCCTCAGGAGACCAACCCATCCAATTTCCAGCACTTCTCCAGGAACCAATCATTCATCACTCATCCAAATGTGAAATCAGGGTGTGTTGGTGGGGAAGAAGAGCAGGAGAGGAGCCACCCAGGGACCAGAGACTATGGCGTGTCCCCCACCACCACGCACACACCGAGCTACAGAGAATCAGGCCAGCAAACGGCAGACTGGGGCATCTAGCTGAAGGTCTGACCGCCCCCAAAGCAAAGGCCCCCAAGGAGGGGGCCTGCGACCTGCAGGTAGGTCCGCGCCCCACTGGGACCCATCACAGGTAGAGAGCAAGAAGACACCTCCTGAACTCCCCCACAAGCCCATCACGGTGGCCGCATGGGAGGAAGGGAGGAGAGGAGAGCTAAGAGGTAATCCACCTGGGGCCATATTGGAGAAGCCCAGAGCAGTTCGACCCCGCAGGTCCTGGGGCGCCCTGGGGAAGGCACTCACTGCCCACGCTGCCCCCAGCACATAACCAAAAAGGGGGAAAGGCTGTTCCCACGGCTTCTCCGCCATCGCGATCCAATACATCAAAACAAGCTGACCCAGGGCCTTAGGATTTGCGGGGCCAGGGAGGGGCGATGTGAGGGGGAGTGGGAGCCGCCAGACCTCTTTTCCCAGCTCTGACCATGAGGAGGCCCTTGGAACCAGGGCCACCTCCTTTCCCTTTCCCCTTACTGGTGAAGGGAAAGGCCCGGAGACAGAGGGTGGGGGATAGGGCGGGACTTGAGATTGATATGTGAGCTTCTATTGGCCAGAGGAGCTGCCGGTCAGAAGGGCAACTCGAGCGAGGATTGGCTGCGTGAGGCGGGGCGCGGCGCGGCTAAAGACGGGGTCCAAGGGGTGGGGCTGACGCTGCAGCTGGCGCAGCTCAGACTCCGAGCAACCGTCGCGGAGCAGCCAAGCAACCACCTTCCCCTGCCCGTTCCCGCGCCCGGGCCGGGGCTAGGCCCCCCACCGCCGGGTCTCCGGGGGCTGCAGCAGAGGCGGCGGCGACAGCGGCGCCGCTCGCGGTTCCCACCGGGGCCCGGGCGCCGGCCCCGCTCTGCAGGATGGGCACGGTGCTGTCTCTTTCCCCCGCCTCTTCGGCCAAGGGCCGGAGGCCCGGCGGGCTGCCCGAAGAGAAGAAGAAAGCGCCGCCCGCGGGGGACGAGGCGCTGGGGGGCTACGGGCCGCCGCCAGCAGGCAAGGGCGGCAAAGGCGAGAGCCGACTCAAGCGGCCGTCCGTGCTCATCTCCGCGCTTACCTGGAAGCGCCTGGTGGCCGCGTCCGCCAAGAAGAAGAAAGGCAGCAAGAAGGTGACGCCCAAGCCGGCGTCCACTGGCCCCGACCCCCTGGTCCAGCAACGCAACCGCGAGAACCTTCTCCGCAAGGGCCGGGACCCCCCAGACGGCGGCGGCGCCACCAAGCCGCTGGCGGTGCCGGTGCCCACCGTGCCGGCGGCCGCCGCCACCTGCGAGCCGCCGTCGGGGGGCAGCGCGGCCGCCCCGCCGCCGGGTTCGGGCGGGGGAAAGCCGCCGCCGCCGCCACCCCCAGCCCCGCAGGCGGCGCCGCCGGTGCCTGGCGGCTCGCCGCGGCGGGTCATCGTGCAGGCGTCCACCGGCGAGCTGCTGCGCTGCCTGGGCGATTTCGTGTGCCGACGCTGCTACCGCCTCAAGGAGCTGAGCCCGGGCGAGCTGGTGGGCTGGTTCCGCGGAGTGGACCGCTCGCTGCTGCTGCAGGGCTGGCAAGACCAGGCCTTCATTACGCCCGCCAACCTGGTGTTCGTGTACCTGCTGTGCCGCGAGTCGCTGCGCGGGGATGAGCTGGCGTCGGCCGCCGAGCTGCAGGCCGCCTTCCTCACCTGCCTCTACCTCGCCTACTCCTACATGGGCAACGAGATCTCATACCCGCTCAAGCCCTTCCTCGTGGAGCCCGACAAGGAGCGCTTCTGGCAACGCTGCCTGCGCCTCATCCAGCGGCTCAGCCCCCAGATGCTGCGGCTCAACGCCGACCCCCACTTCTTCACGCAGGTCTTTCAAGACCTCAAGAACGAGGGCGAGGCCGCCGCGGGCGCCGGGGGCCCAGCCAGCGGGGGCGCGCCCGCAGCCCCCGCCTCCTCCTCGGCCGCCAGGGACAGCTGCGCGACCGGAGCCAAGCACTGGACTATGAACCTGGATCGCTAGGGATTCCCAAGGGCCGCGCCCGCCCCCCGCCCCAGCCCCTGACACGCACTCGGAGCCCCCGGGACCATCAAGCCGCCGCTGCTGTTACCGCCGCTCGGCGCCGTGGCCGGAGGAGGAGCCGCCCCTGTCCCGCAGGGGAAGGTGGAGGCCAGGACGCCAGAGGCCGCGGCTCTGGATTTGCTGGGCATAGGGTGGGGGTGGGGGATGAGCGCGGGAGGGGGACCCCCAACTTCACCCTTTCTGTCTGCCTGTGCCCCCATCTCTCCAATTCTACCCGGGTCTCCTCCTTCCCTTCCATGTGTGTCTGTAAATCCATCTCCCTCGATTTTGACCGTTTCCTCGCCTCCTTCCTGTATCTTCATCTTTCCTCCTGTCTGCCTTCACATCTCCCTCTCTGCCTTTCCATTTTCCGTACCTTGGGTGTGTATTTCCGTCTCCATCTTACCCCCTACCCGACTATCATTGCCCCCCTTTCCCCTTTCTCTTTCTGCACCCGTGTCCCCATCTCCCCTTCTCGTTCTCTTTTCCTTGCTCCTGACATGTGTCACCATCTTCTCTCCTGTCTGCTCACCCCCACTCCCCGCCTATGTCAGCTTGCATTTCTTCTCCCTACTGAGCACCCCATATCCCCTTTCCCAGACCAAAGCGAATATCAATTCTTGATTTGGACTGACTTCGGTGCAGCGAGAAACTGCAGCCCCAGGAGCCCAGACAACAACCAGGATGGTCCTTCGCCCCACCCCCACCTCCTGTCCCTACCTTTTCCAACGTGTTGCATGCCGGGAGTTGGGGGGGGAGGGAGGGAGATGCCGGCTTCAGGAGGCTGAGGTTTGGGAGCAAAATCAACCTGGGAGGCCATCCCGGCGGCGGCGGCGCCTCAGCGGAAGGGCGGGAGGAGACAGAAACTCTTCTTACTCTGGGGGAGGGGTACCCCTCTTCCGTATCTTTAGGTGTTTTTGTTCCTCCCCTTTTAATTTATTTGGTTGTTTGGGGGGGGGGTGGGTCTTGGGCGGGGAGCTGTCTGAGGTGCTGATTTGAGGCCGGACCGGAATCTTCCCGGGAGGGTACCAGGGACTGGGTTGGGCCTGGTGCCGTGTCCAAGGTGCCAATGATGCGGGCCGACGGCGCGGGCTGCACTGTCTGTCTGTCCGTCTGTCCGGGAGAGAACTATAAAGCGCTGGAAGCGCCTGCAGATGGTTTTGCGCCGGCCTTTCTTTGGGCCCCGGGAGGGAGGGAGTGGGATCAGGAGTGAAACAGTCACAGGGCAGGAGGACCCCCACGGGCCTATTGGGGAAGATGGGTCCCTGAGAACTGCTACTCTTTCCGTACCCCGCCCTCACATTGGCTTCCATTTTACAGAGAATGAAGTAGCCAAAGGTTGAGGCCTGATGATAAAGCTGAATCCATCTTGTCTCACCTAGCTCTTCATTAATGCCCAGGCCATTTAGGGATTGAATGATGAAGACAGCAAAAGTTATACCCTTTACAAAGTAGACCATTGAGGTAGAACTAGCTAGTTACGATTGCTGCTTTTCTCTTCCTCCTCCATCTCTCCCTGCTATATATACTGTCTAGAGTCTAGTGAGGCCTAACGAAGTCTGTGCTCACCACTCTCAGGTGGGGCCTGACACATACACTCAGCTCCACACCCGTCCTCCAATCCCCTTGGTTGTTTCAAGGCCATTTTAGTCACATGCCTACCCAGGATAGCCTTGGGAAGTCCATCCCTGCTTAAGGTTCAGACCTGGCCCTTTATCTCCAGGGAGACTAGGACACAGGCAGCCTGGGAGACACGAGCCTTTCTTAGGGGTTGAAAGAAGAGAACTAAGCTCTTTAGCCTGAGGCTCCTGTCCCGATGCCTTCTTAGCCACGTGGCTAAGCGCCCCCATTCAGTTTCATTGGCCCAGGAGGCCTGGCTCCAGTAGAGCGCTGGCGTCTCTGACCCTAGTTGCAGCCAGACCTCGAGGATGAGGAGTCAGAACCCCGCGTGGCGGGGAAGGGGAAGACTAGGCTCTGGTTCGCTGTCCGTGGTGCTGACCGGCGCGCTGTGGGCAGGGTGGGGCTTGTAGGGGCAGGATGAGTTGCAGGCTCGGCTTCAACTAGATTTTCCGAATAATTTGAAAGTAGGTTGTGATCTCTTCTGGTGGCGAATTACAGGAGTCTGGCCCGAGAACTCAAGAATGCCGGCTTCCATTTGCCCTCCTAACAGGACAGACCGCGACTCTACCCCGGCCTCGGCCCAGCGCCCTTGCACTCCAGGCTCCGGCCTGGAGCCGGAAATCCCCAGTCCAGATTTGTGAATCGAATTCCGGGGGGGAGGGGAGGAAGGAGGGAAGGAGGGGGAGAGTTGGCGGAAGGGAAGGCGGGAGCAGCCGCCCATTGGCTGGAATTTGGCGCAGTCAGCGCGGTTCCGTCATCTTTCTGGGTTTGGGAGGAGGGAGGGAGGAGCACTTGGGTCACCCCGCGGCTGTCGCCATAGTAACCAGACTGAGCGGGCGGGGCCCCCTTTCCACTCTCCCCACTCTAGCGGAGGAAACAATCCTAGGCTGCCTTATTTGGAACTAGTTAGCAAGACTCCTTTATTAGAACTTCTGCGTTAGAAGAATCTAAAGTGGGTGGGAAAGAGAAACCAGATAGCCTACCGAGACCCCCAAACGTCCCGCTCTTGGTGGGATCACTAGGTAATGCCCCTGAATCCATAGACACAACATCCTCCCTTTCCTACACACACACACACACACACACACACACACACACACTCCAAGAACCTGTGGTCTGGCACTTGGAGACTTAGAATGAGAAAAAAGTCTCAGTGCGTGGTGTCAAAATAAATCTCACTTTCCTTGCCATGCCCCAAAGCATGAACACTGCCACAATCCGATTAGGGGGTAAAGGACTGGAGGAGGATCAGCATGGAGGAGGAATACATGGAAGAATTAGCCTGCTGGGTCAAACCTGTTCAGACTCCTGTTTCCTAAGGGAGGGGTATTCACTTGGAGAAAGGCTCAGTCTTCTCAGAAGGCAAGGTGAGAAAGGAGAAAGTGCAGAAACAGAGTAAGGCGCTTTCTCTTTACTGCCCAGAAGTGAACCTCAGGAAAGTGAGTCCAGGCTGAGGAGAGTAGTGGTGAAGAGGGCTCAGAGCTCTAGAAAGAGCCCAGCCTGGGTAGGGGGTCGACTGAGGAACGAATGGAGATGGAGAGCAGGATACAGAAACCCAGCTGGAGCCATGACTCAGCACTTCCCCTGGCGAAGGACTACTGGAGTGACTCTCCCAGCACTGGAGCAACAGAGAGGGGAGGGAAGCAGAAAAGCGAATGTGTGGTTAAACAGTGATCTGACAATTTGTTGCATGGATATACAACCAAAGACATACATTTTAACCCAGAAAGCAGGTACATATACATTTATACTGATGAAGACTCCTTCAGACATAACATGTACACATCGCCACTGCCTACTTCCCTGCCCCTCTTCCTGGAGCAGAGGACATTCCGTCCGGAAAACTATGCTTGCCTGTCCCTGGAATACCTTGGTATTTAATGGGAAAGGAGAAATGAAAAAAAAAAAATCGCAGACGTGGGGGTGGGGGCATTGGTTGTCATGGTAACTACTTTGCCTCCCAGACAGAGTACCCAGCAACCAGTGCATCTGGCAATATCTAAGGGGACATCCTGTGGCCTCAACCTATGGGGACTCTGCCTTAGGCCCCCATATGTGCATCTCTGGAAGATTTTGACAACAGAGGCTGCCACAACAACCCCTCTGGCCATGCCACCATGACCAAGACAGGTGACAGCTAGGTATGGAGGGCTGACCATCTTCATACCCCTACTTTAAGTGGAACTCCTGATCCCTTTATGCATGATTAAACAACATTTACTGTCAGTGACCCTAAGACAGCACGTAAACGCAGGGTAGGAAAATTGTTTCAGTTCAGTGGTGAAAGATTGGGTGCAAAATAGAAAAATAGGGATAGTCTCAGGATTCAATACTTTAGTTGACCTTAGTTTAATTACATTGTTGAGATTTGGACTCAGTCTCTGTTGCACTTACAGGCTGGATGGCTAACTTTTCACTCTAGCAACCCCCACCCCTATTTTTGTTTGTTTGTTTGTTTTTCCTTTCCTCTATCTTAGGTTTAACCTCTTAGTGTCTGGATTAAAATTCCCCCAATCTAGATTTAACTTTCAAGGGTTCCCCCCCCCCCCTGGATTTCCCTCACTATTTCTTTAGTAATTAGCTGCTCCTAATGTCTCTTTGTATTTGGAGATATTGCCCACAGTAGTTATTCCCTTTTCTTTTTTTTTTTAAAGATTTTACTTATTTATTTGACAGAGAGAGATCACAAGTAGGCAGAGAGGCAGGCAGAGAGAGAGGAGGAAGCAGGCTCCCTGCCGAGCAGAGAGCCTGATGTGGGCCTCGATCCCAGGACCCTGGAATCATGACCTGAGCCAAAGGCAGTGGCTTAACCCACTGAGCCACCCAGGCGCCCAGTTATTCCCTTTTCTTAAGACTTCCCCCACCCCATTTCTTTACACCCCATGGTCACAGTCTACTGTGATTGATATTTAGCTTCTAGTCCATAAATCATAAAATTAGTTTCTCTGTGTGCATTTTTATATATGACTACCTAAAAGGAAAGAGGGCTTATCATCCATTCCACTATAATCTTTCAACATTTTACTCCTTAAAAAAATTACATGTGGTCTCAGAAAAACATAGAATATTAAGAAAAGCATAAGAAAGAAGAGTAATGATGGAGGGCTTGCCCTACCAGATACTTAAATGTATTATAGAGCTAAGGTAGTTAACATATATGGCACTGACTTAGGAATAGACAACAAAATAAATATTACAAAGCTAAACTCTGGCATACATAGGAATTTAATATATGATAAAGGCACCATTTCAAATCCATTGGAAAATATGGATTAGTCAGCACAATTTTGTACAACTGGGTAGTCATACATATGAAGAAAAAAGGTCAATTATTCCTCATTCTTTACCGCCAAAATAAATTCCAGATTGTTGTTTTTCAATGTAAAGAAAAAAAGCTGTAAAATCCTTAGAAGAGGAGACAGTTTCTTTTTTTTTTTAAGATTTTATTTATTGATTCGAGAGAGAGAGAGCACAACCGGTGGGGGAGGAGGGCTGCCGGAGGGAGAATCAGGCTCCGCACTGAGCAAGGAGCCTGATGCTGGACTCGATCCCCAGGACAGGACTCCATCCCAGGACTCTGGGATCATGACCCAAGCCAAAGACAGACGCTTAACTGATTGAGCCACCCAGGACCCCCAACGAAGAGGAGATAGTTTAAAAGTACCTACTAAAAATTTAGATGCATACCTTTGTATTCATGAAATCTGATTTCTAGTATTGACCCTGGAGAAATACTTGAATATGTGCACATAAAGATATGATAAAGATATTTTTATTGTGTTATTGTTTGGAGAGAGATAAATTAGAATGACATAAATATTCTTCAGTATGTTAGGTGTTAAATAAACTTTGATACAGCCAAATTACTGAATACTATATTATTCAGTTAAAAAGACTGAATTAGACTAGATGTACTGAGGAAACATCTACAAAACATATAGTATCATTGAAAGTTGCATAACAATATGTGTAGTACAATATAATTTATGCAAAAGCAAGACAAAACTAAACCTTAATTTGTGTGTGTGTATGTGTGTGTGTAATAGAAGTTGAGAAAGATATACATCACTCTTAATAAATGACTTCTGGAAGAACTGGGATTGATTTTGTCCAGAGGACATTCACCTTATCTGTGGCATTTAATTTTTACAATAAAAATGTATTAGTATGTTGTTTGCATAATTAGAAAGTAGTAGTTAATATATGGTAATAGTCAAATATTAAATAAAAATACTTAGAGAAAACAAGAATTATTTGTTAGTATTATTACTAGTGCATTTTGGGTTGGGTGCTGAACATTTTTTTTTGCATAAACCTTGAAGGAAAAGATTGATTCATCTGACTCCATTTCAGCTTTTGAATGTTGGAGAAATAGAGAAAGAGCAACCACAAATAAGATTAAAAGACAAGTGGCAAGCTGAGAGAACATATTTGCGGCAAAATTTATTTTCAGTAGAAAATTAATCGAAACTATGTAGATGTCATTCATGCCAAAAATGTAAGTAGTTAATAGACGCAGAGAAAGAGACTTCGCCATTGACCAGGAAATTCAAGTCAAAAGAGTAATGGGAGATTCCATGTCTTATATTGACAAAGATTATAGAAATGGAAAATGCCAACCATGATAAGAACATGAGATATGGACGCCTGGGAGGCTCAGCTGATTGAGTGACTGGTTTGGCTCAGGTCATGATCCTGGAGTCCTGGGACTGAGTCCCACACTGGGCTCCCTGCTCGGTGAGGAGTCTGCTTCTTCTTCTGACCCTCCCCACCTCGTGCTCTCTCTCTCATTCTCTCTCTCTCAAATAAATAAATAAAAATCTTTACAAAAAAAGAGGAGATGTGCACTTTCTCATACTGGGATATACATATTTCTCATACTGGGATATTTGCTCAGTCTTTTTGGAGAGCTGCTTGGCTAGGGATCAAAATGTGAAAGGCAGAATGCCCTTTGACCCAGCTTCACATTTCCAGAAATTTTCCCTAAGGTAATAAGTGGAAAAGGACATAAGGGTGTTTATTGTAACATTGGCTATAATAATAAAAAAAATTGGATGTAACAGTAAGAGATTAAGTAAATTGTAATAAATCGATATTTGTTGGGATATTATGGGCCATTTAAAATGACACATCAATCTATATTTGTTGATATGAAAAATGACCATGATAAAGTAAAAATATCTGGTTAAAAACAATGCAATATGGTCCTATTTGTGTAAGAGGGAGAGAGAGAGAGAGAGAGAGAGAGAAATCTTTAAACAGTTGCCCTCTTCATGTCATTCAGATCTTGGCTTAATAGCCACCTCTTCTTAATGAATTCATCTCAGCCTGCCCCATAGTCACCTTCCCTCACATATCCCTGATTTATTTTCTTCACAGCATTTGTCCCCCCAATTATTTTTTGTTGCTTATTTATTTTGTATCCTCTCAATAAAATGTCTGTCTTGTTCACTGCTAGATTCTCTGTACCTAGCATAGTGCTGGGCACACAGTAGGCAGTCAATAGATCTGCACGGAATGATTCTGCGTGTGTGTGTGTGTGTGTGTGTGTGCATGTGTGCAGCAATAGACACTTTTAAGATATTTACTAAAATATTAGTGTTGCTCTCCCTAAGTGGTGGGATTTTTAAATGATCAGTTTTACTCTCTTCTTAGTATTTTTCTGAGTTTCCTAGTTTGTTATAATGAATATTATTATTATTACCTTGAAAAGGAAGGAAAATCATGAAGAAAGAAAAAGAGGGATAGAGAAATAAGGGAGGGAGGGTAGGAGGAAGGAGGGAAGGAAGGAAGGAAGGAAGGAAGGAAGGACAGAAGGAAGGAAGGAAAGGAAGGAAGGAAGGGAGGAGGGAGGAAAGGTGGGAGGATGGAAGGAAGGGGAAAAGTGAGGCTGGGCGTGGCTGACCAGCCCTACCCCCCCTCCCCCACACATCTCCAGAGTCTCTTCACTCCCTTCCCTCTCCTCAAACTCTTTCCAAATCCTGAGAATTTAAGAATGTCCTATGCTGGACAAGTAAAATTAGATACCTATCTAGCACTGTGGGCGCACAGGCAGCCCATTTGGTGAATGAACACACATAGAGCATGGATACATGCATACACACTCTAAACAAGGATCACTCAAAGGCTCTTTAAGGAACACTCCTCTATCTTTGGCATGAACACCATAGAAGACCCATTATCCCTTATTCAAATAATAAACTTAGGGGAAATTTTTCTCTTCACATGAACTTATTCACATCCTTTCTTTAAACAATGAAAACTAACACAGGGCCTGGCATTAAGTCAGGTCTCAATAAATGTGAAATAGTGACAGTTTCCATGTTTGTCTCTGGATGTCAGCAAGTATACAAGTATACTTTCATTCTTTAATCTATTTTGGAATTTATTTCTATATGTAGCTAGAAGTAGAGTTATTAACTGTGTTTCCCCAAATGAATAATGAGTTATGCCAACCTTTGAACAGTTTTCTTTTCCCTATAGTGAATGTGAGCTTTATCTTTTATGAAATTCCCACATATACATGGGTCTGTTTCAAAGCTCTACTCAATTCTGTTGGTCTACCTAGCTATTCTATGCCAAGCCACACCTTTAATAACTGCAGCTTTGCCATATGCTCATTGTTCTTGTGCTAAAATTGTCTAGGCTGTTCTTAAACATAGTCCAGAAGAATTTTAGAACCAAGCCTGTCAGGGACTGTATTACTCTTGGAGACCAATTTGGACAGATTTAACATTTTGCAATATTGAGTCATTCTATCCAGGAACAGGCTAAGTGTTCCTTTCATTCAGGTCTTCTTTTATATTCCCTAGTGGAGCTTAGTCATTTTCCTCATTTAGATGTTTCCATGTTTTTCATTAGGTTTTCTAGGAACATATCTTTTATTGCTGTTGTAAATCTAGTATTCCCAGTGATTTCCCTTATTTTCATAGAGTTATAGGATAACCATACGTTTTTGTATGTTAATCTTATATGTTACTGGAAATACAAGTTCATTAGTTTCATGTTCATTTGGATCTGTTGGCAGCCATACCGTCTGAAAACAAGGACATTTTAATATTTCCTTTCCAAGATTTTCATATAAAATATATCTTTTCTTGTCTTATTGCATTGACTAGGACCTTTAGCAGAATGTCCAGCGGTGGCAAGGGTAAGGTTAGAAAGGGTAAAACAGATTTGCCTTGTCCTTGACTTAGGGGACTATTTCTCATATTTCACCAACTGCTTTTTTATTGCCTTTTAAAACTGAACATTCCATTTTGTGTATATTGCTATAGAGTAAGTCATTGCAAATAATTTTTTGGAAGTTGATAAAACCTTAATCAAAATAATTATTCAAATTGCCCGTTCTGAGGCATGTTGGCCTACATGGTCCTGGGCATGTGCAGTTTGACAATGAAGGATGGAGTGGTTGAATGTTCCTTTGCTACTCCTCCTCCCCCACTCGCCCCAAACATGTAAAGGCAGTTGTGATGTGCATCACAGAACAAAATTCTGGGAATCAGAGGGTTGAGTCCCTATTTGATCATTACTTGAAGTTATTCAACCTCTCTGACTTTGGTTTTCTCATCTATCAGATGGAAACAAGGATTTCAGATGTGTTGTGGCTTGACAGGCATGACAATATTATTGTTGTTGGGGTAACAGCCATTGCTATGGTAGTCAGCATTATTAATAAACATTGACAGAGGGAATAAGGGACCAAGACACAGTCCAGATTGGAGCCCAGGGCTATTCTGACCAGCTATGGTGGCCCCTGGGGCAGTGGGGAGCTCTGGAGACCTGGACCTCCCATGAGCTATCCATGACCTTGGTGACATGTGTTTACTCCTTGCTGCAGGCAAGGTTCCAGTGGGACCCACGTGCATCTCTCTAGAACGCCAGCCAAGGGACTTGCTTCAGCTGCTGTTATGTAGACATTTATGCCAACCAGGCCCAGCCCAGCAGCATTCCTGAGTTGAGGCCTTTGGGCCACCAGGCCAGGTCCCTCTTGGGATTCTACACTCTAAGGAGCCCCTGGCCCCAAGCTGGCTCTTGCCAGTAGGGAAGAACAGCTGAACCTTGCATCTATATTGTACCTGCTTTGTGACCAGGGATGGGGGACAGGTGCATTTGGGGGCATCTTAGGACACTAGGCATGAAGAACCTTCAAACTGTAAGGATATGGAATTGGGTACACACAAGCATGTGACAATGCCTGTTTTAACATCCATGCTTCAACATGTAATGGAAATATGTTGAGATTTGCAGCAAATTTGGGCCACGCTATTTCCTCACGGTGGGACCTTGAGACTTTGCCCCCTGTCATAAAGAAATTAGAGAAGCTGTTTTAAGTATCGGGTGAAATCTTGTTTATGGATGTGTCTTGTAAACTGTAAAGTGCAGTACACATAAGGTGGTCCTGAGTTTTAGATGCATGGTCACGGATGCGGTCATTGCATACAGCTGTGTGCAAGATGGATCCAGAACTTGTCTCTCTGCCTCTGTGTGTCAAAAGTAGAAAGCCAAGGGGAAAGGGGAAAGGTATGGTGATCACAGGAAAGGAGGATGAGGTCCAGAGGTTGCCATCAGACCACAGACCCTTCCCTGCTTTTCCCATTCATCTCCCCATCTGGTGTCACCTCAGACGTCTCCATGCTGCAGGATAAAAAAGACAGCACAGCCTGAAGCCGCCCTTGATAACTTCCTGCTGTGTTGCTAAGCAACATGTCCTCCTCTTCCAGAAAAAGGAACCTGGTGTTCATGCTCAGGGTCTGGCCTTCCAGGCTCCATTAGCTACTCCCCCATCCCTTAATCTCTCATAAACTCAAGGAAGGAGCTTCTCTGACTCATGGAAAGAGATTAAGGGTAGGTACACTTGGAGGAGGTACGATTGGAGGATTGGAGGATGAGACTGGTGGAGAGGGTTTGAGCTCACAGGGAAGCTCTGTGTTCTGAGCTGGTTGAAGCTGGGGGTGGGGGGTAACACTTAGGAAGCAGCTCTCTGCGCTAGACTCTTTAGGCACATGCTCTGTCCTTAGAGCAAACCAACAGGGTGGGCATTATCAGCATCTCCATTCTACAGATGAGGTCACTGAGTCTCAGAGAGAGCAAGTAGCCTTCTCTGTTCCAATGAGAGTACACAAAGGCTGGGTTTGTATCCATGTCCATTTGGGTTCCTTCTACTCCATTATATCATTTGAGATAAATTCAAAGGTCACAACTGGCCACAAGACTTCTGATAGGCATTTCTCACTCTCTTTGTCTGGAACCCATGGTAAGTGCTGGATTTGGAACTTGTCCTGGGGTTGGGCTGGGGTTTGGGTGCAGGCTCTAGTCCCATCACTTCCTGGGCCTCTCAGAATCTTAGGATCCGCTCATTCTTCCATGAGAGATGATAAGGGATTAAGGAGTGGGGAAAGGAGTGAGCTGGTTGCTAGGTTTGAATCATACCTCTAGCAGCACTGTGACCCCAAGCAAGTTCTTTAACATTTTGTGCCTTAGTTTTCCTCATCTACACAGTAGGAATAATATTAGAAGCAACTACAGAGGGTCTTAAGGATTAAATGAACATAAAGATCTTTTTAAAAAAGATTTTTATTTATTTATTTGACAGACAAAGGTCACAACTAAGCAGAGAGGTAGGCGGGGATGGGGAGAAGCAGGCTCCCCGCTTAGCAGAGAGCCCGATGCAGGGCTCGATCCCAGGACTCTGGGATCATGACCTGAGCCGAAGGCAGAGGTTTAACCCACTGGGGTTAACCCACTGGGGTGCCGCCCAGGCACCTCAAACATAAAGATCTTTAAACAGTGCCTGGCATGTAAGTGTTCAGTAAGTATTAGCCATCATCATCATTATTATTATTGTTATTATTATTATTTCTAGGAGGCTTCAGTGTATAAAGCTCTTTCACATCCTTAGTGGTTAAGAGAACTCACTGCTTCTGAAATGAGACTGGGTACAGAGTCTGCTCTGCCCTTTTTCACTGTGTGACTTTTGGCTTAACCCCTCTGTACCTCAGTTTCCACATCTATGAAGTGGGGGACATCGTCATATCTATTTCAGAGGATTGTTGTAAAGATTCAATGTGATTTGGATATTAGTTATGGTAATGTTAATTGCTATAACAAGAAATCCTGCAAACTTCAGGGAATCGTGTAATGCATGTTGAAGGATGACTTCTTTCCATGGGGTTTTTAGGAACCAGGATCCAACCATGTGGTAGCTCTGCCTTCTCTTAGGAATGAGCTCTCCTCTGAACCCAGATGGCAGAAAGGAAATAAGACAGTATGGAAAAGGCGCATCCATTTCTAAGGGCTTGGGCCTGTGAGCAACGCATACTATCATTTCCGTTCATATTTTGTTGGCAAAAACAAGCCACATGACTCCCACCAAAATATAAGGAGAGCTGGAAAATTTGACCCTGGCTGGGCAATCACTTCCCAGTGACAACCCTACTATGTGAAGTAAGGAGCATGCAACTTGGGGCGGGAGTGGGAGGAAAGCTAGCTATTTCTGCTACATTGAAAGGAATAATATTAGGATATTATTTGGGTAGTGGTAAGTGTGAGAAGTAGGTTAGGTGCTATTGCTAATATTATTCTTTTTGAAATTTATGTATTTATTTGAGAGAGAGAGCGGAGGGGGGTGGGTAGAGGGAGAGAGATAATCTCAAGTAGACTCCACCCTGAGTGCAGAGCCTGACATGGGGCTTGATCTCATGACCCTGAGATCATGACCTGAATTGAAATCAAGAGTCAGACACTTAACCGACTGAGCCATCCAGATGTCCCATATTGCTAATATTATTCTTATTTAATCTACATGATGACAATGGGAAATAAGTATTAGTATTGTCCACATTTTATTTTATTTATTTTTTAAAGATTTATTTATTTATTTGAGATAAAGAGAGCAGAGAGCATGAGCGGGGGCAGAGGGAGAGGGAGAAACAGACTCCCTCCTGGGCAAGGAACCCAGCATGGCGCTCAATCCCACGTCCCTGGGACCATGACCCGAGTCGAAGGCTTACTCGCCTGAGCCACCCAGGTGCCGCACTGTCCACAGTTTAGAAGAGAAAACAAAGTCTCCAAAGAGTATAGACCCATTTCCAAAGTCACAAGGCTGATAACTAGCTGACATGCTATAATTCTAGATTCAGTATTACCTCAAGAAGAAATGGAGAATGCGCTGAGTATAGGAGGCTGACCCACGTGACAGTGGTGTGGCCCCATCACCACTCAAGAGGCTGGTTCTTGGTGAAGCTCAGTAGGTGGGCCCAGGGCAAGGTCTGGATTGGCCTAGAAAAGTAGCTGTGGCCACTCAAGTTCCTCCCATAACACACAGCAGTATCTGATTGGCACTAGAGGGGAATAGGCAGGTTCTTGCCTTGTTTTGGGTAGTTTTGTTGGTTAGTCTAAAAATAGAAAATACTAATATATGTAGCAAGGTACTTACGTAATCATTTCATCCTTTAGCCCTATACGGTAGGTTCTGTTATTAGCAAATCCATTTTGCAGATAGGGTAATTGAGGCACAAAGTAGAAAAGCAATGTGCTTGAGGTCACACAGCTAGTAAGGGATAGAGCCAGCACCTAAACCCAGGAAGTCAGCTGCAGAGCCCTTGTTCCTATCCCCCCATACTATGTTGCCTCTGTCTACAAAGAAAGGAAAGACAGAAATAGCAGCAGTATCCAGTGAGAGAATCCTCAGAAATAGAAAAAGTCACAGTGGGACAGTGGGTCACTCTTCTCTACAGATAAAACCCACCATTCCAAGACAGAGGAGAGTCAGGGAGAAATACCACTGACAAAACTGGGATAGGAAATGCCACCAAAGTCAAGGTACAGTCAGACCCTCAGCCCCACCCCAGAGTGCAGTGATCTACTCCAAGCTTATAGGAGCACAAGTAAGAAGGTGAAGCCTTACAAAAGACAAGGGGCAACAAAACAGTCTCCGACTTGCAAGGTTGTGGACCGCTCAGAGGAGATGCCACATGAAAAGCATTGGCATAGGGTGTAGCCTGGCAGAGTCAGGTTCAATGAATGGTAGGACTGCTCCTTTTTATTATCAGCAAGTTTAACTGATACAGATTATAAACAGGTTGGGGAACAACCTGAAGTTCCATGCATCTTAAAGACATGTTGGAAAAAGATGAAGTCCAGAAAAGCAGAAGAGTCTGAGAAAAGGACAGCACAGAAGCCCATTTCTATGTCTATCTGTGGTCCCCTGAGCTAATATGTGTCTCTGTGACCGTGCAAGTATCAGGTGGTGTAGACACAGATGTTCTCATACCACATGCTATCCAGGCTTCTGAGTCCATCTGGAAGCGGAGTATACTTTGGAGTATACTATACTCTTTGGTGACATGGCACACACGCTATCCTCCACCTGTGGAGGAGACACAGGTGTATATAATCCTGGCTCGGGGTGGGGGAGGATCCTGCAAAGAAGGTGATCAAGGGCCACTCAGGACAATGGAGAAACCACTCAGCCCTGGGAAAAGACTTGTGAGAGAAACCAGAAGACACAGGTCCTAGAACAAATCTGAGACTTTGGCCAAGTCTTTTTTTTTTTTTAAAGGAAGAACCAATATATATATTTTTAATATTTTATTATTGTTTATTTGACAGAGAGAAAGATCACAAGTAGGCAGAGAGGCAGGCAGAGAGAGAGTGAGGAGCAGCCTCCCTGCTGAGCAGAGAGCCCGATGCGGGGCTCGATCCCAGGACCCTGAGATCATGACCTGAGCCAAAGGCAGAGGCTTAACCCACTGAGCCACACAGGCGCCCCTGGCCAAGTCTCTTAACCTCTTGTGCCTTGGTTTATTTATCCTTCTAGCAGGTAAAGCGATCCCTGCCCTGTCTTCCTCCCTGACCTTGGAGGGGACCAGTAAAACAATGGATGTGTAAGTATTTTATAAACTCTGTAACAGAAGCAAATGGTGTGGGGGGGATGGGAGTGGGGAGGTGGAGAGTGAGTCATATTTTCACCAGTGACATGAATAAGGAGATGAAGAAAAGGCTCAGGACTTCAGGGAATGCAAGAGGAACTGGACTTTGGAATGGGAGAGGGAAGCAATGATAGGGTCAGGATCCTCGAAGGCCAAGGATCAAGGGGTTAAGGGTCCATAAGGACAGACCTGGATCATCAGGAAGCTGAGTGTATTAAGAGTGTGGCTTCCGGGCGCCTGGGTGGCTCAGTCGGTTAAGGTGTCTGCCTTGGGCTCAGGTCTTGATCCTGAGGTCCTGGGATTGAGCCCCCCAAACTCCTGCATCAGGCTTCCCGCTCAGGAAGGAGCTTGCTTCTCCCTCTCCTGCTCCCCCAGCTTATATGCTCTCTCTCTCTCTCTGTCTGTGTTAAATGGATAAATAAAATCTTTTAAAAAATAAATAAAAGAGTGTGGCTTCTTTGGGACTTGGGGTGGAGTAGAATCATCTCAAGATCACAGTAGCTCAGGGCTTGGAAACATCACTGAGGCAGAGCTATAGCCAGAGCTGAGATGGCCTGGAGAAGAGAACACCCATCTATGGGATTCAGGGGCTGGACACAACCTTAGAAATCACCTTGGAGAGATATTTTCCAACTTTCTTTCTTTTTGGACAGAGAGAACCTAGGTGACCTCTGAGGTTCCACGAAGTAGAATTCTCAAATCCCTGGTTGAGCCTCATTATTTTAAGGACACAATGGAATCCCAGCAAAGAGATGTGATTGCCCAAAGGTGACAAAGCAAGTGAGTTGCCACACCGGGACTGGAATTCATGGGTTTTTTTTTTAAGATTTTTAAAATTTATTTATTTGACAGACAGAGATCACAAGTAGGCAGAGAGAGAGGAGGAAGCAGGCTCCCCACTGAGCAGAGAGCCCAATGTGGGACTTGATCCCAGGACCCTGGGATCATGATCTGAGCCGAAGGCAGAGGCTTTAACCCACTGAGCCACCATGGAATTCATGTTTTCTGATTCCCAATCTTGTATCTTAGCTTCCAAACTGGCCCTGAGTATAGGAAAAAAACAGAGGGGCAGGTGGCTTTAAGGATGTGATTTCCTAGGGATTAAGAGCCTCTAATCTAGGGGCACCTCCCCTCGGCTCCTCAACAGTGCCTGAAATCCCACCCTTACCAACTCACTCCTGGGACTTGAAGAGTCTCAAGGTTGGAGACGTTATCTTGTCCCTGCCTCCCCCAACCCCCCAGGGAAGGGGCTGGTGATTACTGACAGAGGTGCCTTTCTTCCAGATCAAACTGGCACATCTGTCTATCCATAGCTTCCTACCTGCGTCCCAATACTGCCTTTTGTCACATACATCCAGATCCTCTGTCACAAGCCAGCTCTTTGAGTAATCGAGGACAGCCCTCATGTCGCTTTCCCCAGTGTGATTTCCAGATGACGTCTCTCATTGTCGTTGGTTCTCCAGCTTTCTCTCTTCTCACTGCCTGAGCCCACTATGTTGTACGATCTCCATCCTGTGTTCTCTCGGAAGTGTTCTCTAAACACTGTGTCCAGTATACCGCGGGCACAATTACTAGCACAAGTGGGTCATTTCCTTCACCTTCACTCCCATAGCTCCGTCAATACAACCTCAGATCACAATGATTTTTCTGCATTCCACCTTCAGCCTCCCATTTAATACTATGCTAAGAAGCCACTAATTTATACACAGGCTCTCTTGAGCCACTTCTTGCCACGCCTCACACTCTGACCTTCTGTCCTTTCATTTAAAGATCTAAGAGCAGGGCCTCACCCTCCTTGCCAGAAAATTTCACCTTGTTACATTTAACCCACAATTCTTAGCAGCCCAGATCTTTCTGGATCTCGGTTCTGTCTCTCTGGTGAATCTGTTCTCCTTCCCAGCTTCCTGCCCCCTGCAAAGAGGTCCTCCGCTCCTCTCTCCAAGTCACCGAGGCCTTTACAACATAGGACTCGCCCCCCTTGGAATATGCGAGCCCGGTCTTCCACTTCATGAGGTCTATAGGGAGTAATGAAATGGAACACGCTCATCCTAGAATATTAGGTGACTAAAGTAGGGTACCATTAAATTCTAAAAGGCATAGTGAAAAGGAAAGGGATTTTGTCAAAGAGACATGAGTAGTGACCTCTGTGTAGTGGGCCTGTAGGTCATTTTTTCCCCATGCTTCATTACACCCTTCATCCAACTCATATTTAATGAAGGCCATATGTGTGTATCTTCCAAATTTCCTATGCCAAGTATGTGTTATTTGGAAAACCAGGAAAAAGTTAAGTGAAAATAAAATGTAAAAGAATAAACACTCTTTCCCTAGGTGGACCTTGATCACTTCATCAACACTCTTTGGGGAAAAACATCTCAGCCCTCCTGTACCAAATTGTGCGCCTTCCACCTGCAATCCCCTTCCCACCCACAGCACACAAGGAGATCTCCTCAGCCTCCTCTGGGAGCCCACGGTGTTCTCCCTTCAACCAGCAACCTGAAGGAACCTTGGGAAAGAAGTACCAAGACCATGGGGGAAGGGGGGGGGGCTTGCCTTGGTGTGCAGCCCAGGGTCCAAGCTATAGCCTCATGCACCTGCCCAGGTGTTGTTTCATCCAACGGACCGCGTTTAAGGTAGTTTTCCCGCCAATAGTTTTTGTAAAAACCTCTCGAGAGAGCATAAGGGCCATGGTCCCAGTGCGTGCAGGATTCAGAAGCCTCCAGGTGGGGAGGAGAAGGGCCCAGCCATTAAGCGTCTGCCTTCGGCTATAAGGGTGCTGGGATGAAGTCCACGTCGGGCTCCCCGCTCAGCGGGGACCCTGCTGTCCCACTTCCTCTGCCCCTCCCTCCATTCAGGCGCAATCTCTCTCTCAAATAAAATCTTTTAAAAAGCGGGGGCGGGCAACAGAATGACCCACTTGAGCCACTTCCAGGACTTCCTGAGGGAGGCAGGGCCGAGGTTCCCCTTTGCCCTCCTCTTTGAAGATCAAAGGAAGCCTGGAAGCGTGGGGGTCCACCTGGACGCGGGGAGATGGGACACCTGAGGCTTCACCAGGCTAAGTCCGGGCGTAGCTGCAAAACCCGGCCCTGGGTTACCCTCCTTCGACCAGCAGAGGGCGCGCGCCACCCGAGAGAAGGAGGGTGCCTCACCAAGCCACCGCGGGTGGTGGCGGGTGCGGAACCCGAGGCGGAGGGGAGGGGGCGAGGGGGGTAGGGGGGGTGTCTCGGTCTTTCTTTCTTTCTTTTTTTTAAAGATTTTATTTATTTATTTGATAGAGATTACAAGTGGGCAAGAGAGGCAGGCAGGGAGAGAGAGGAGGAAGCAGGCTCTCCGCGGAGCAGAGAGCCCGATGCGGGGCTCGATTCCAGGACTCTGGGATCATGACCCGAGCCGAAAGCAGAGGTTTCAACCCACTGAGCCACCCAGACGCCCCTGTCTCGGTCTTTCTGAAAATCAGGAGGCAGATCCACATAAGAGATAGCGTTGGAGATAGAGGGGGGGGGGTGGTGGTTGTGAAGGAGAGCGAGAGAAAGTCAAAGAGAGGTTCGGCTGGGGAGGGGAGGGCTGGTGGGGAAGGAGACGAACTGGAGACAGGAAAGGTTGAGACGGCCTGCAGATGAGACAGGCTGGGATGGAGGGTGGGATAGAGTGAGGTGAAGGGGCAGGTGGAAGGCAGGGTGAGGCAGGTTGGGGTCCACGCCCTGCGGTCAGTCCGGTGGGCCTGCTGCATTAGGGCGGTCTCCCTCTTGGGCTGAGCCCACCCACCAGAGGCTCCCCTGCCCCCTGTAGCACCCAAGTCGGCTTTGGCCTCATTCTCTCCATCTCTTCCTTGTAAAGCCTTTCTGCTCAGGCCTAAGCTGGGCATCTCCTTTCCCCCTGAAAAAAGGTTCGGTGCATCAAAGAACACAAAGAGGAGCCAGTAGGGAGCTTGGGAGCTTTAATGGGTCTGGAAGGGAATAGAAACACACCGGCCATCCAGAGAGAGGGGGAGAGAGAGAGAGAGGAAGGGGGGGTGGAAGCTACCTAGATGAGTCCCAGGGGCAGGGACTCACCAAACCCGGTGAAGTCCTGGAGGTCAAGGAGCAGGTGGGCTGTGTGAGGCCGCTATCACTCTAGGACGGGGCAGCTCGGTGGGAGAAAGAAAAAACGAGAAAAGCCTTGGAATTCGAAAAAGAGGGGTCATAACGGAAGGGGCTTCCAGGAGCCAGGCGGAAGTACAGGTGGAGGGCAGAAAAAGACACGGGAGTTCCCGCAACCCCCTTGTGGGCTCTGGGGCCATGAAGATGGAGGTTAAAGAAAGCCGGGGTGGGGGGGAGGTACAACGAGGTGGCGGGAGGCGATGGCAAAGCCAAAGCTAAAAGAAGACAGAGGAGGGTTCAGGTCCCCCCCCTCTTGGGGGCTGGGGGCTGCGACGGAGGAAAATCTAAGATCAAAGGAACGGTCGGGGAGGCTCCCGGCCCCTTTCCTGGGTGTGGATGGGACCCAGCGAGGCTCTGGGCGCCCAGAAGAGGCCGCGCGGCACGGGGCCGCCCCGTCTAGTGGTAGTGGCCCCCCAAGTGCGAGGCGGCGGCCACCGCGCCGAAGGGCCCGGGCGGGGGCTGCAAGCCGGGGCTGGGGTAGAGGGCTGCGGTGGCGGCGGCGGCGGTGGCGGCGGGGCCCGGGCCCGGCCAGTAGGAGAAGCCCGCGGGCGCGACGCCGGCTGAGGCGGCCATAAGGTTGAGTTTGGAGAGGCCCGGGAAGGGCAGCGGGGCGAGGCCGGCAGGCAGCTTGTAAAGCGCGCCCTCCTGGGCGGCGGCGGCGGCGGCGGCGGCGGCCGCGGCAGCGGCGTGGGCGTGCGCGGGAGGAGGCTGGCAGGCCTGGGCCAGACCCTGGAAGTCGAAGCGGTAGGCGTAGCGCTTGCCGTGCACCTTGCTCATGATGTTCTTGTCGTAGTAGTAGCGCAGCGCGCGGCTCAGCTTGTCATAGTTCATGTTGGGCTTGCTCTTGCGCTCGCCCCAGCGCCGCGCCACCTCGTCTGGGTCCGTGAGCTTGAACTCGCCGTGGCCGCCCTCCCACGCTATGCAGCCGGCGTTGGCGCGGTCCGCCAGGAGCTCCAGCAGAAACTGCCACAGCTGGATCTGCCCGCTGCCTGTGGGGAGGAGGCGGTCAGCCAGGGACCGGACGGGGGAGGCAGGAAGGAGGGCAAGAGGTGAGGCAGCAGACTGCCCCGGCCGGTGGGAACCCGCGTCGGGGAGGGGAAAAGGGCGCGTCCGGCAGGTGCAGGGTAGCCGGGCGCCGCTGCAGCGCCTGGCCGGGGAGGGGCTGGTGGGCCCAGCGGTCCTGGGCGTTTCCGGAGCTTCTGCACAATGGAAACACGGCTCCCTCTTAGAAGGACGAAGCCCCGCGGGCTCCTGGCTTTGTGAGAATTGGGGAGGGGGGCGAAGCACAGCCTCCTCTGCAGGGAGGCAGCGGCGCACCGGGGCCCGCGACTCTGGGAAGCCAGCAAGGGCCGAACACCGGCCTCTATTGCCAACCTGGGCCTGCGCCCTTATTCGGAGCAGAGAGGAGCCTACAGGACCGCACAGGGTAGTCTGCGCAGGTGCTTAGACGGCCACATCCCAGCTGGACCATGTCCGCAAGTCCGGGGGGGAAGAGACCCCGGTGCAGCGGGACCATCCGGCCACTAGACAAGGCCTAGGCCAAAGGCTACAGTTGGATCGGCCCCGCCTGAGGTCGAAAAGAGGTGGAGGCTGGCTTTCTGGCGGTACCAGTCAGACAGGAATGGGGGCAGTGGCCCCCGAAGCCTACGAGGAGAGTCAGACTCTGAAGGCTCCCTACTTTCTTCAGGATCCGGGTTCGGAGCGCCGCTCTGGCGCTACTCGGGTTCCGCCCCGGTTTTCGGAACAGCCGGGATGCCCCGCATGGGAAGGTGTAATACTTTGGGGCGCGATGCACAGCTCTGAAGAGAGGAGATAAGATCGGAAAGCCGCTGGGCTTGACTCCCTGCCTCCTCTCATCTTTGGCCATCTCTGGGCTCTTGGGGCCGGGCAGTCCGGATTTGGGGATTGCTGGAAGCGCCAAGCAGGATTTTCCCGGATGGTGATGAGAGAGAGGGCTGCCCGAGACTTCCCACTCCCATGTTTTGGAGCCTCAGTCAGACAAGGGGAGAAACATTTTGATACACTGACTTCTTCTCACTCTCTTTTAGGAGAGAGGGGGAAAAAGAATTTTCCTCAAAGTCGTCTGATTATTGATTCAAATCAAGCCTTGTGGACCTCTCTTCCTCTCTTAGCCACTGGCTCTGAACCCAGACGCTGGCCCTCACCATCACTTCAACCCCAGGCTCTCCGCACCAGCTCAGCGAGTATCTGCCTGACTCCAGGTCGGGAGCTCTAAGGTCAGGGTCAAGGGACAGTTAAGGGAAGGTTTAGGTTAAAATGCACAGCGGGCTCCCATGCAGACCAACATCAGAGGCTTGGAAACCCATTCTCCTTGGGAGTCATGTTCCCTTTTGGAAAAAGCAGTCGCTAACGTTGTCATTATGGTTACTGTAACTTGGTGAGATCTAAGGTACTGGGGTGGGTGGGGGGAGGCTGTGGAGAGGCTTTGCCTGGAGGGCCAGCCAGGCTCTGAAACCAGCAAGGCAAAGCTGAGAGTAATTCAGCGAACCTGAGAATCAACATCAGTGGCCCAGCCGACTTGGCCCCTAGAGACTGGTGGGCCTGGCCCAGTGAGGCAGGTAGGTGCTGGCCCAGTGCTAGTGGGGAGAAGGGGCAGAGTGGCCAGGGAGTAATTACCCTGGTCCCTTTGCCTGGATGTGGCCCCCGCCTTGTGTTCCTGCTGCCAAGAGGGGAAGGACACCAAGCACCTGGGTCCTGGCCCCTCAGTGTAAAAAGGCCAAGGGTCAGAATCCTCTCCCTCTGCCCTGGTGTGCAGGTCCAGCTCTGGGACTCAGAATATACTGGAGCGGAACCAAAGGCCAAATGAATACCCCCTCCCCTCAGCCTCTCCACAGTCATGCCACAGTGCACATCCCTTCCACCCTCCCTATCTCCTAGTAGAGGCACCTGTCATTCTGGGGTGGGTGCCCCAGCCTCCATCCACAGTCCTCACCCCCCCTCCCCTGCTCTCGGGCCAGCTCACCTTTCTGTACAGCCGGGCTCAGCGGCCCCCAACCGGGGCTCTTTCCTTCCTTGAAGAGACCATCTCCGACGGGATCTGTAGCAGCAGGAAAAAAACAGTCAGGAGGACCCGGGCGGAGGTTGTGGGCTTGACCGAGAGGGCTCCCGGCCAAGGCTTGGAGGGTGGGGGGTTGAGGGTTGGTTCCTGGGTGCGAGGCTAGGGGCTCGAGCTGCCAGCTCCTCCTCCCCGAGCCTGGCCCCGGCGCGCGCCGCGCGGAGCCCCTGCATAACGCCCAAGTCAGGAAACGCGTCCAGGAAAAAGGAAATCCGCTTTCCGAACGGGCCGGCGGGAGCCTTATAAAGCCGAGCAGGGAGTGCGCCAGCGGAGCAGGAGCGCCCGGAGCCCATCCGAGAAGAGAGGAGGGCGCCTGGAAGGCTGGGCTGGTGGGAACGCTCGGAGCACGGAGGTGAGGAGCCACGAGGGCGCTGGGGCGACGCTCAGCTGACCGCAGCTTCCCAACGCTGAACGCGCACTGAGTCAGTCCCCTGCCACACCAAAGACTCCTGCTCCCCCTACTAGGCTCCCTCAGCCGCTGAGCTCGTGCCCTCGGCCTCCCAGGTTTCCAGTCTCCTTTTGAGTCCTTAGACCTCACACTAAACCCCAAAGCTCTCCATCTGCCTTTAAGGTCCCCCAGTGCCCTACATTGCTCAGTCCTCCCAGCAATCCTAGTCTCTGGACCGCGTTCCGTTCCCTTGGACCCCAGCAACCCCTTCCTATGCCCGAACCCAAACTTCCGGCCCCAGGTCCTGGTGCCTCCAGCCCCTGGCTGGTCCCTGGTACCTGGCAGGTACATGTTGATCAGCAGGGGCTGGGAGGCGCCGCTCTGTCTCATCGCCGCCAGGGACTGGGTGGTGGGAGGTGGGGGTGGGGATGAGAAAGGGGGGACGCGTCAGGCTTTGCGCTCGGGGCACCGATCCCCGCCCGAGGCAACCGCGGGTGACAAGGAGAAGACGGCGCGGGTCCTGCAGGGCCTGTCGGGAGGGGGCTGCCCGGGTGTGGCGGGGGATGGAGGGGTCCTGGAGCGATGCTCCCAGCCACCAGGCTGCCTGGAACCCTCCGTCCCCCCGCGCGGGCAGGGGCCGCAATTTCCGTTTTAATTAAAGCGAAGCTGCCTCGGCCCCCCGGACCCCGCCCCCGCCCCTCTTATCGCCCCATCGCAATAAAGTCTCCAACGCGCCGCGCCGCAGCCAAGCGCACCCAGCAGCCCCCAGAGCCCCGCAACCCGGGAGACGCGCGGGGGATGGGCTTGGGGCTCCCACTCTGATAGGGGTCGGGAGCGCATTTCTTTTCCGCCTCCGTGACTCTCAGCAAACAGCGATAGGGCAGGGTACCCGGCCCCACCTCGGACCCCAGGGGCCACAGCCCCTCCTTCCGCCCATTGCAGCCCCCATCACCGCCCCACTCTCCGCCCCCTTCCTCCCCCCACCCCCACCCGGGTTCCCGTCTCCAGGCTGCGTTATCTCCATCTTCACTTTTAAATTTCCGCTTCCCTCCCTCTCGCCTGTCGCTCCGCTCCCGGCCCGGGCAGCAGTTGCTCCCTTTATCTCCGCCCCCTCCTCCTCCCTGAGCCTTCTCCCTCCTCCTCCTCTTTCACTCTCTGCTCTTCCCTAGAGACCCGATCTCCTTCCCCGTCTCCCTCTTGCTTTGGCCTGTTTCTTGCCTTTCCAGGCCTCTGGGCCAGCGCCGGGTCTTCCCCCCACAACTTCTAGCGGTTTGTCCTTCCTCCCCCTTTCTAGGTCTCTCCTTCTCCCTCATCTAGCCTCTTCAGTGCCATCCGGCTTCCTGTCTCTACTCTCTCTCTGTCCTATGTCTCTCTTTCCCCTCCTTTTTTCATTCATTTGTTCCTGATAATCTGTGCCAGGCAGGAGGCTCAGGAGCCCCCTTCCATTTCCCCCAGAAGAATTGCTCTTCCATCCTCCTCCCCCCCCCACCCCGTCATCCCAGCCTACCATCCACCATCTCAACTACTCGCCTCCTGGTTGTCCCTGAACCAGGCTGCAGTTGGCACCTTGCTGTAGCAGGAGTAGAATGATTGAAACAGTGTTGTGCACTGTATAAGGTCTCCAACCCAGGGGAGGCCTGGAGGCTGAAATCCCTTCCAAAGACACTGACTTTGTATTAGCAAAGCTGATGTGGTTCCCAGGTGGCCTGAAGTCCCTGAATACCTGTGGAGCTTCCTGGCTCAAGAGAGGCTAGCGAAGGCGGGGTGCTAGCTGCAGATGAGGCTCTGGGCTTAGGAACCCACCGGCAGCCAGGCAGCACCTGGTGGCAACTGTCAGAATTAGTAACTGTCAGAATTGGTAATCTGAAGGCCTTTCTCTCTTGCTGCTTGAGCCCAGGAGGTGAGGAGGCCTGGGACTCCAGAGCACATCGATAGGAGTGGGCAAGTTTCCTGCAGGATCCATGATCCTGGGGTGCCTGACTGATGACGGCTGGAGAGTCCAACCTGAGGAGTTCTGCAGGGCCCAGGTTCATTCCTCACTTGCTGTAACTGCTGGAGTGTTCGCCTGTGTTGAAGGCAGAGTCCAGGACCCTAGTAGATGAGAAATTGCGGGCGGGGGTGGGGTGGGTGGGGTGGGGACAAAGATAAGAGATTAGGATGTTTGCTGGAGACCAAACCCAGGGCTTCACAGGAGCGGAGGGCCTTGGAGGTAGAAATGAGGTTCCAATCCCTTTCCTTCATGCCTTCTTATTTCTTTCCCAGATAGAAAATGGTGAGCAGGAGGCCAGAGCTGAGAGAGTGAGGAGGCAGTGGGTTCACTCAATGCTCTCAGCAGAAGGCTGAGACAGACAGAAGGGACAGGTGCTCAGAGCTGGATATCCCAGCTCCAGACTGCTGAGGGATCAACAACAACTCTGTGTCTCTGCCTCACTGAGGACTCAGGTGCTGAAGGGGTAGGTGAGCTCTGGAAAGAGGTTGAGAGGTGCTCCCCCACCCCCACCCCAGCCCACTGGCCCTGGGTCTTGGCTGCACCAGAAAGGAGATGACCTCTTTCATCCCCTTTGGCCTTGGCTGAGTGCCGCCAGTGGATGAGTCCCAGGCAGCTTCTTCTCCATCCTCCTCCCACCTGGCTGGATCCCAGACCCACAGGGTTCTGCTGACCATCAACCTGCCTAGAATAGGAGGAGGTTGGAAAAGTGAGAACACTCCCAGTCTGGCCTCTAAGCCCCTACTCCTTAGGCACCAGTGTGGGAAGCAGAGTTGGACCCCTAGGTCCAGGAAACCCTAGAAGGTTTGTATTGACAAAGGCTGCAGCAAATATTAGCTCTCTCAACTCTCTAGTTGTACAGATGGGGACACTCAGCCCTAGAGACAGGGAGTGTCCTATTCAAGCTCCCACTGCCGTTCCTGCAGCCATCTTGCTGACTCTTCCCAGCAGCCACAAACCCTCCTAGAAGGATGGGGGATACTAGACCTCCTTTTGCCCATGCTTACCCCTGCAAAGCAGGAAGAGGGGAAAAGGGCTGCTGGGCTCTGAGGCTTGTTTGTCTGGGTTCCAGGTTCAACTCTGGTTCCCCCATTTCTTAGTTGTATGACTTTGGGGGAAGTTAGTCTCTACATCTATAAAATGGGGATTACAGTATCTACCATACAGAATTATGAGGCTTATATAGCCCATGCTGACCACTCAGACAGGCTCTATACATTAAGCTATTATTACTATTACCATTCTCCAAGGGGACAATTAGGAGCCTGTAACCAGGCAGGAACTCCAGACTCTTTTGGGGCCCACAGAAGTGTGGGGTTCTGCTGGGCCTAAGGCTTTTAACCCCAGCTCTGTTTAGCCTTCCCTTAAAAGCCTGAATTTAGGATCAAGAGCCCAGGGTTCAAGTCCTGGTTTTGTCACTGGTAATTTGGATGATCTCATCAAGGCTTCTCCCCCTCAGACAGCCCAGCGTCCTTCCTGATTGGTGACATGGATTAAGTATGGAAGGTTTCAGAAGAACCAAATGCAACAGGGGCATGGGCTCTAGAACCCATCCATTTAGAAAGCAGAACTCATACCCTATCCAGAATTCTGTCCCTTGCTCCCTCGACCCTACCCTGGAATCCATGGTGGCGGGGGACCAGTGCAGGAGAATGAAGGCCCTACTTGGACTGCCCCAGTGCTTTTTCATAACACCACAAGCATTTTTCGTGGTTTCTCCTTGAATCCTCACAACTCCGTGAGACTGACAAGGTAGGGATCAATAGCCCCACTTTACAAGTTCAAGGATGCTATATGATTAGATCCCAGATGTTCTGACTTCTAGTCCAAGGCTCTTCCCACAGCAGGAGATGCCTGACCTTGCACAGGTGGACCCTTGGGAATGGCTCAAGTCCAAGTCTAACTGTTGTCCAATATCGGTTACCTCCTCTGGGTTTGGGCTATGACCTGGGCCACTCCTCCTCATTGATAGGTCCACTAGGGGCTTGAAATCACAAGCATCCCTGAATGATAGAATGAGGGGAGTCCCAGGGGCTTTGAGGGCCCTGACTATGTGGGACCATGAGTGTCATTAACTGGACCAAATGGGGAACTGGGTAGAACCTGCACTGGTGCCAGGGGCTCTGGTGGCTGCTGCCACTCAGCCCCAGCACGCCTGAGGGCTTCTGCCACCTGCTTCAGAATCCAGGCTCACTGCGGTCAGTGGGTGAGGAGTGGCCTCTCCAGCTCACCTCCTCTGGAGAGAGGGGAGGTAGAGGAAGAATAAAGAGAGGGTTCTTTGGAACAGCTGAGAGGAAGGGTATGAAAATGCTTTGTCAATGCCAGAGCTCCATATCATGATGGGATTGTTATGATTCAGACAAAGGATCTGGGGGCTCCACTTAGAGAGTCTCCCCTTTAGAAGGCCCTGGGAGGCAGTGGGACCTCTCACCCATCTCTCCTCTTACAGCTTTGCTTCTTTGTAAAGCAGAAATTCTATAAAGCTGGGAAAAGGGTACAGGGTTTGCTCAGTTGGATAGGGAGCCAGGGCAAAGAGAAAGGCTGGAAATGTGCTGGGGAGCTCTGCATAGCGTTCAAGAGGTCCTGCTGTGCAGGCATGCAGGTGCCTGGCCCAGGTGGTCGAAATTCAGCTATGAGCCCTGTTGTAGGACTGTGTGCACCCAAACCAGAGGATGGCAAAGGCACCATGTGTGCTATGGTACACATGGCCCAAGCTCATCGGCCTTTACCAAGGAGAGGTGTGGGACTGGTTGTATTTAACAGGATCCCCAGGATTCTTACCAGTAGTTTTCTCAGCCCTATCAGGGTCTAGCCACATATATCCTCAGCCTGTTTATGCTCCATAGTCAAGAATCCTAAAGCCTGAGAGGAGGGTCAAGTTGGCAGGCAAGGACCTTAAGAAGAATTAGGATGAAGATTACAAAGGAAGACATCAAGAAAGAGGCAAGAGGGGCAGGCAGGTTCAGGAGCCTTTATTGAGGGTCCTCAGGGGAGGTGTCAAGGCTGAGAAGCTTAGTGCTGGACTCTTCGAATGGACTGCAGTAGCCCGGTGTGGGCCTGCGTGCCGAATTCACTGTAGGTACGGAACTCCCCACTGTGCCGGTCCCGCTCCAGTACATACTGGTAGCCCCGGTAGCCTGGGTACTGGTAGGCCACCCACCTAGGCCAGTGAGAACACAAGGGTGGTAAGCAGCCTCTGCCCCCATCCCCACCAATATCCCCCATTAGTAGTCCTCCTTTCTCAGCCCCTGCCCCCCAGCTCCAAAACCATTGCTTCAACTTTCCCTACATGGATCTCTTCCTGCCCTGCCCACTGCTCCAGGTCTTCTTATCATGGTCCTCCCCTTGTTCCCTATTCCCACACTCCATTGCCTCTTCATCCATCTTTTTAAAAATCCTTTTCTCTATCCCCACATTGGCTCCCTGACTCCTATCTCCTACTGCCTCACAGTCTGTCTCCATCATCTCACTTCCCCCTGTCTCTCAGTTCCCAGCATCTCTTTACCATGTATCTTAGCACACCATCACCTTTCCCAACCCCCCTCCCTTATGCCCATTGCCTCCCTTCTCTTCTCATCTCCTTTGTTCCAGTCCCAGGACTCACGCTCCAGAGCTGACTTTGAGGGAACCCACATCCTTGCTGGCCCAGCCCATTGAAGCCAGGGATGGGTAGTCATCGCTGAGTTCAAACTTGCTGCCCTGGAAGTTCTCCTCCTCGAATAGTGTCACGCGGCTGTCACTGTGATTCTGAAAGGTTGGGGGTGGATAGGTCAAGCCCTCCAAAGAAGTGTTAATGGGTACATTCTCAGTCCTGCTTTCCCCATCTTCCCTCCCAACATAGTTGTGCAGACACTTTGGCTCCACAGACATTCACAGAGATCAGTCCATCATGTCCATAACAATCTGGGAAGCTGGGATGTTCAGAAGTCCCCAGCCTAGTCCCATCAATGGCTTTGATTGGAGGTGGGGAGACTGAGGGTTTCCCCAGAGACCTTTCCAGGTCAGGGCTGGAAGGCATCTTGTAATATGGGCCTATTTGCAGAAGGCAAATCAGAGATCCTGAGAGAAATTTGGCCCATTAACCAAGACAGTTTTCCTAAAAGCCTCATTGACTATTCAATCCCCTGGCCAGCACCTTGGGTACAGTCTCGCCAAGGACTGGACCCAGCTAAGAGATGACAGAGTCAGAACAGACAGGGCAGGGAGCAGTGTTGGTTGGGTCTTGCCTTCCATAGCACTAGAGTCTTCCTCTCCTGGAATGGAGAAGCTAGGCTAAGTCAGCATTTGCTCTTTGCCCTCTACCTCTCAGCTGCAGGCCTCAACAGAAAGCACCTAAGTCAGCACAAGTGAGAAGTGAGATCCTCCCCTCCACTGACTCATTTGATTCATTGCCAACCCTTACCCCACATACATACACACAGAGACTGACCCCTTTTCTCCAATGATCCCTGAATCGAGTTCTAGTCTCGTCTTGTGTTAACCCTTGTGTCCGAAGGCTCCTTCTGAGCCCCATTTCCACACCTGTGTATGAGGCTAACAGCAGCCACCCCAGCCTTAAAGGACTGTGTGATGACAGAGGCACTCTCTCATAGGTGTGGAGGAAACAAGGGAGGAACCATAGGTGCTCAAGACCGGCCCAGTCTCGGTGCTGTCCGTGGTGCTGATTTTGGGCACCTGACGAGGGCCCACTTTTTGAACTTGTAGAGACACTTCTGGTTCTGGGAAGTAATGCCGCTACCGCCCATCTAGGAATTGTATTTACACATCCCCATACAGTGACTGGACAGCCTTTCTGAGGTGCCATGGTGGGGTGAGGGTCTGAAGCTAGGAGCTAGGTGACAAGGGCCAGGGGCGGGGTGGGAGGCTGCTGTGCTTACTGCGCAGAGCACTGGGCGGAAGGAGAGCAGCTGGTCACTGTGATGGCCACCACTGCCGCTCCAGGCACTCCAGCGAGGATAGTCACCCTTCTCCAGAATGAACTGCTGTCCCTGGAAGTCGGGGTACTCAAAGGCCACCCAACTAGGGAAAGATAAAGGAACCTGGGAGGCATCTGCCCCAGCCTCACCCCCTCCTCCCCCCTCTCAACCCCCTTGTGTTCGAAAAGACTGAAACCAATCTTTTTCTCCAACCCCAGGCCCTTACCCTGACATACACAGCTCATGGCAATCTGGCCCTAAATCTTGAAGCTGAAGGCCCTAAATCTTGCTATCCAGGATTTGAGGGACCCAGGCTTCTAGGTGAGGCTCCGCAGGTTGGAAGGAATTTTCCAGCTTCTGAAGATCACCTGACCAAGAGTTCCTATCTCAAGGATTTAGGTGCTTGCAAAGGTAGGTGTAGGACGCCTCCCCCCCCTCCAACCTGCAGTAGCGATCCGTGATAGCAACAACCTGCAGTAGTCGGGGGCCTCAGCTCTCCTGAGGGCCCCGGGCTCTCAGAGACCAGGGTGGAGCGAGAGGAAGGGATTTGGCTTTTTCTATTATACCAAGCGCAGAGCCATCTAACTGCACAGAGAAAAACTCTGGATAGGAAGTAACTACACTAGGAACCGCTTCAGGGTTCAGGCTGGTTCCACCGGGCGCCCGCAAAGTGTTGCCGGTCGCCTTTATCTCTTTGGTTCACACGTTTTGTCTTATGGCGCATGTGGGTCGGTCTCTCCCAGGCAGAGCTAACAGTCTAAGGAAAGGAGGGCCGAGAGCTGAGGTCCCAGGCTTGGAGCTTAGGCCAGGGGATCCCGGCGCCCCCCAACGCAGCGGGGCCGTTCCTGGACCGACACTCACGCGCCATTTTCCACCTTGACAGAGCGCACCCTGCGCAGGCCTCCGCGCTCCGCGATGTTCGCGCAGTCGCTCAGCAGCCGGCAGCGGCGGCCCTGGAAGTCCTCCTCGTCCCAGAGCGTGAGGCTGGCGGGCGCCGGGCCCGGCGCGGGGGCGCTGCTCATGCCGCTGCAAGCGAGAAGGGCAGGACCAAAGGTTCAGCGTCAGACGCGCGCCCTCCCGGGCCCAGACCCGCCCAACCCGGGCTGGGGCAGGGTGAAGAACACCGGGCTGGACCCTGGCTGCTAGCGGCTCTCCCTCACCTCGCCCTCCCCCGCCCCGGAGACACCCTGTCCCAGCCCGAGTATTCACCGGGTGGGGTGAGGGTTGTACTGACGGAAATCGGAGAGGCTGCGCGTGGGCCGAGCGTGCGGGTCTTTATAATGGGCCTCGCCCCCCTCCCCGCATTCTCTTCCGCCGGGGTGGGGGAGCTGAGTCAGCGGGCAGGCTGCGGTCAGTTCTGGTGTCCTCTGGGGGAGCCCAGGCCTTTCCCGAAGCCGTCAATCTGGCCCCAGCCCTCGGGGATCACAATAGAAAGTGCTGAGGCATACGTCCCGCGCCCGCCGCAGCTGAGGCTGACTCCGCTTTTTCCTTTTGGGGGGCCTGAGTCAGGCAAAGCGCTCTCGACCTCTGGGCAGAATGAGCCCTCCCTGGCCCAGACCTTTAGTGATGGAGGTACCAGGCCACTCTGGGACCACCCGGCTAAGACCTCAAATTCTTGACTTGAGGCTCGGGAGTTCTTCCCAACGTCTAAACTCCACCTACTTCCTCTTTCGAGCGACGCTGGACGGGATCAGACGCGGCTCTCCGCAAAAGACTTTCCTCACACCCTCGGTCCTCTTTCCCACTGTGACTCCTTTCCTCCCAAGCTTGAGTTCCCAGACCGGCGCTCAACTCCGGGCTCGGCGCTCCCGGAGTTTTACTTGGGCGGAGGGGCCAAGAGAAAGCAATGACCAGACTCGCCGCGAGGCGGCGCTGAGCTCAGGAAACGTAAACCGCCCTAGGGAGGGCGCGGATTTAGGAAGAAGCGCTTAGAAATAACAGTAACTAAGGGAGCGGCTCACTGTAGGTAGAACGTTTCAACCTCAGCGCTACGCTCCCAGTCGCCAGACAGCGTTCCCGGCTCTGGGGACTCCGGTTGGGACCTGAAGTTTCTAGACTCTTGCCCTCAATCCCAGTGCCGTGTGGGGGTGGGGGGTGGGGGGAGGGAGAAAGTTGGAGAGTGGGGGAGAGGGGGAAGGAGGAGGAAAGGCTTGGGGCCTCCAACGGAAGCTGCAGGGAGGACATTTCCTCCCAATTCACAGCCGAATTTTCCTAACCGTCATAGCCCATACCCGTCAATAAGGCACACAGACTTCTGGCAAAATCGTGAGTTTCCCTTAATGGAGGGGTATTTCAGCAGAAGTGGAGGGGAGAGTGAGAAGGGAACTACTATTTTGTTGTTCCCATGAACCAAGTGCCTTCTTTATAGACTCAACAACAGTCCAGTGAGGTAGGCTTGGACATACAGACGTGGAAACTGAGGCACCAGGGGGCACAGGGCCTCCTCCATATTCCCGCAGCCAGTGTCAGAGGATGATTAGAACCTAAACCCCTTGACTCCAAAGCCAAAGCTCTTGCCGCTCAACATCCTGTGACTAAAAGGACTTATTGGCCAGAAGCAGCCACCCCAGCTCCTGGCAATCTACCATGCTGGCCAGCCCTCCTTTTTCCCAATGGCCAAGCTCATTCCCACCTCAGAGCCTCCCACTACCTGGAGTGTCTTAGTCACAGATCTTGGCAAGCTGGCTCATTTGTTACCTCCTGGGTGATGCTGTTCCTGGCACTTACTGTTCATCATATCAGCCTGTTTTCCTTACAGTGTTTATCATTCTGTAAAGTTGATCATCTTTTGTTTATGAGTGTTCGTGGGTGCACTGAGCGTCTCCCTTACTAGAGTGTAAGCTCCGTTAAAGGAGGCAGGGCTTACATCAATCTTCTTGTTATCCTCAAACCCAGCACAGTCCTGGACACAGAGCAGGTGCTCAATAAAACTTGAGTGAGGGAACAAGGTGGTCAGGCTGGGCCAAATGTCCATGGGGGGGAAGGAGCATAGAGGAAATTCCCCAGTGAGAGAGCAAAGGTAACGGTTTGCCCACTCTACCAGCCCCCCTTCCCAGCCCCAAACTTCTGGAGTGCTGAGAACAAGCGCTGGGAGCCACTGGAGCCCCCTTTGAGTCTCTCTTCAGTGGTGAGGAATTGCTGTTGAGGGCCATAAGGTATATGAAGGTGAATGCCAAGAGTAAAGCGCCCTAAAACAGGAGGGGTAGAGTCCAGGTTAGTAAGGTTTGCGTCACCGCAAGGACGACCACAGCCAGACTTGACTGGAGATGGGGTCGGAAGCACGCCCAGTCCCCGGACTCCCTACCCCCGAGGGGGTTTGGATAAATACAAATAGGGAATAATTTCCCCCAAATCCATAAGGGAGAAATCCAGACTGTAGAGGCAGGCCAGAGACCGTTCTGGATTCTTCGTATCCTGGCCCTTGCCCTTGGGCTCACAAGTCGGAACTACAGACGCGATGGGAGGGGAGAACCGAATTTCTCCTTCCCTCCCTTTCCCTCCCTCCTCCGTCTCTATCGGGCAATTCTGGATTCGGCCGCCAGGGAGCGCGGGCGGACCGCGCTGGGTGGGAAGCCGGCAAGGTGGGGTGGGATGGAAGCGGGAGTCGGTGGGAGGCTGAGGTTTGAGGGGCGGCGCGCGCGGGTGGCGAGAGCATCTGGCTGTGCGTCTGCGCTGGTCCGCGACTCGGGCGTCGGGTGTTAGCCTCGAGGGTGCGCGGGTGTCTGTCAGAGGATGGACGCTGGGTCTGCGGGAGCTGGGGCTGGGGGCCTGGGCGCGGCCCCGGGATCAGGGTTCCACCTGGGTGGGCAGTTTCCAATCCAGCTGTTGGCCGGACGACTATATGCTACAGCTGCAGGAGGCGCGCGCGCGCATGTGGCCAGGAAAGTAGTGGGGAGGTAATAACTGCTGAGATCCAGATTAGAATGAGCTGTCCAGCTGGGACTTGGGGTGGAGATCCTTCGTGTGAGACAGAGCACCTTTCTAGCACTACATCCTGATCTTGGCTCTGCTCTTGCCTCTTCCCTCCTGTGTACCTCAGTTTCCTCGTCAGAAAAATGGTGTGTGGGGGCCCCCAGCCCATGGCCTTTAGTTCTAGCTGTCTGTGACCAGCTTTCTCAGAAATGGGCACACCCACCGAGGCCACCAGTAGCCAGTTGCCTAGCCCTCTCTCTGGGTCCCCACATCCCCCACACCTTCCCCCTGGCTCTGGGTTTCCAAGTTGCGGAAAAAAGGGAAGAAGGAGCCACTGAAGGAGAAGGGGCTGTCAGGCAGCCCTGCCTCATGTGCTAGAATGGGACTCTGGGACACTTGTCCATTTTTTGTGCTATGGACCCGCCTCCCAGCCTCCTTTCTCCATGAGGCTGATCCAGCGCCAGCCCCCCAGCTTCCCCCCACCCACTCCCCACTTAGACCCCCACCCCCACCCCCAGCAGCTGGTCCTGTTTGTTTTCCTAGATCAGTTGCACTGAGAGCTTCCTGAAGGATGGGTGCACAGGTGGCTTTGTTTGCCAGCTCAGCGCTCACTCCCACCTCCTCCCCATCCACAGCCTCAGCCTTTGGGTGTGGAGGGGGAAGCTAAGAAAAGAAAAAAATAGTGTCCCCAGATCTAAACTTCCAAGAGACCTCAAGATCTCATAGGGATCTCATCACCCTCAAAGAACTCCCCATCCCCCCCTCCAGTCCTTCATCTCATATGGGGACTTTTGCTCCCATAGAGAAATCTTCAGGACCGTCCTCCCCACAATTCTATCAAAACACAAACCCCACAAGGTACCTTAAGATCCCACAGAGAAACCCTCAGACTCAGTCGTGTGTCCTCAGGACCTGAGACCCTCAGATCTCACTCAGAGCCCCATCCCATACGTGAACATACAGATCTGATAAAGAACCCCTCAACCTGATCCTGGGTGCCCACCCAGGTATCTATCCCATATAAAGGCTCCCCGAGAATCCCCAGAGACATCTCTCTCACATAAAGCCCCATCCCTGAACATCCCTACTTCTATGTACTGCTGGGCAGCTTAGAAGCACCCAGAGGCCAATGTCTTCTTCTCAAGCTGGCCTGCTCCCATCCCTTACTCCTCATTTCCCTGGGAAATCAGCCTGGGCTTTGGTGACTGAAGATGCAAATTGTAAAGGACTCCCTCCTCTTCCCCAGTTCCCCTCACCAGCCTCTCCTCTGCAGCCCTGCTCCTCCTCCCTCCCCCCACCCCCACCCAGGTCTGGTGCCCAGAACCAGCAGACAAGCACCTTCCCTGGGGCTGTGAGGTCTGGTCTCCTGGGAGACAGATAACTGAGTGAGAGATCAGCTCAGTTCAGGCAGGGTCCGACAGCTGGCCCAAAAAAGGGGGGGTCCTGAGGGGCTGGGAGCCCCACCCACACACCCATTGTCCTTCCCTGCTAGAAACAGAGCCCCTCTTCTCTGTCCCTCAGTGGGGACACGGGGCTGGCTACCATCCAGGGACATGGGAGGCAGCTTCCTCCCCCACCCCCTCCCCAGACACAAAGCCATGGGGTGGGGGAGGGGGGTAGAGAGCTGCCCAGACACATTCACACAGTTCCAGGCACCCAGACACTCACAATAGGAGAGTGTGAGCACTCTCCTAGGATTCAACAGACCCCCAAAGTCACACTCATGTACAGGCAGACGCTTGTTCACTCACTTGTTCCTCAAACATTTAATAAAATGTGCCACATGCCCCTCTGCTGGGTGTCGGAGTCACGCAGGAATATGCCCTTGTCACTTACACTCGTACCTATCCCATTCCATGGTCACCAGTGTCCGAGAGGAGGAGAGAAGGCTGTTCAGTCACCTGCCCAGGATCAGACACACATTGGAGGCTTAAAAGTGCTCTGGAGTCTTGCGCTGCTGCCTGGGTTTGAATCCAAGCTCCACTGCTTATCATTGGCACTCTCCTCCTCAGTTTTTCCCTCTGTAAAATGGGAACCAGTCTTAAAAGCTGTTTTGAAGACCTAAGAGCACGTGGAAACAAAACGGGCCTGTGCTACTTACCTAATAAATGTTATCTATTATTACCCTTATTGCCCTTGTAGTTGTGATTATGACTGGCTTTGCTGCTTGTTTTCCCCCTGCTCCCCACACCCCCAGGCCTAGCAGGGAGGGAGGCTGGAGTCAGGACAGCAAGCACAGCTCTGGGATCTGCAGGCCCCTTCCCACACTGGCCTTGTGGAAGCACTCTGGATGGGGAGACTTCCTGCCTCCCAGCATTCAAGTAACTCTTCTTCTGACCTCAGTTTGGGAGGGTTGGGAAGGTCGAAGGGGGGTATCTCAATTTCTTTTCCTCTGCCCTTCTGGAAAAAGCACTTAGGAGTGGAACTGGAGACCTGCCTTCTGGTCCTGGGGTTTTTCTGGCTCCATATGTGCCCTTGGGCTGGTCACTCCCTCTCTTGAGGCCCCAGTTTTGTACTAACTGCTTATATTGGTGGGGGGGCTCTTAACCCTGACAGCTCTGATCCTGTGATGCTTTAGGAAGGCTCGCTCCCTCCCCTCACCAACCAGCCTCTACACCCCCCCCCCACCATCACCACCACCTAGCCAGAGTGAGGGGGTGAGTTGCCAAGGTTGCCATGGGGACTAATCTCTAAGAAGGTCAGTGAGGCTCTGGACCTGCCTTGGCCGATGGGGATTAGCACCCGGTTATGAACACCCCCCCCACACACTGGTGCCTCCACTCCCAGGTCCCCTGACTCTCACCTAGACCCTGGGGAGAGGTTCCAAAGCTGGACCACAACCAGTAGGTGGGTAGGGGGTTAGGACAGCTGCAGAAGCTGTCTCTACAGCTGTGGCCAAGAAAGCAAAAGGCAGAGATGGGACCCGACCTATGTCCCTCACTGCTCCGTGTCCAGCAGGGTCTGAGCCTGGCCCCTCTTCATCTTTTGCCCTTTAATGGGGAGCGATGGGTCTCCCAAGGGAGGGGAATATCAGCCCTACCCCCATCTCTGGCTGTAGAAGCCACCTCTCTCTCTCCTCTCTTGGAGGTAATTTCACCCAATGTGGGGATGGAGGCTGTTTTCACTTGGTGGACCCCTACCTCTGCACACATCAAGCCTTCCACCTCCTGACCTTTGACCTGGCATCTTCACATCTCTCAGAATTGTACATCCCTGGTTATGTCCGGTTGCCTCTGTTCTTCTTCTATGGTTTCTCTCTGCCCTCTTCCTAACTCTGGCTTTCAAGGGGGCCGGGGGAGGGCTGCAGCTGCTCCCAATCCTGAACTCTCTCCTGGGTCTCCCATCCTTCTGGGCTGCATCCTCTGTCTGTCCTTCCGCCCAGCTTGTGTTTTCCACTCTCCTCCCCTCCCCATTTCTCCACCACTCTCCCAGTCCCGAGGCTGTCCACGCTCCAACTGCTCAGTCCCTTTTTCTGCTTCCTCCATCCACTACCTGTCTCCCCCCGCCCCCCATCCCCGCCTGGGGTGCTGACAGGGATGACAGGAAGCAGGCTCTGGCTGGGAGCAGGAAGGGGGAGGGGTAAGGGGGGCTGCTCGAACACCAGCTGCTGAGCAACCCCCCCTCCCCAAGCCCCGCACCTGCAGGCCAGCCCGGCGCCTGGAGTCTCCGCCCCTGGCCTAGCTGGGAGGAGGTGGGAGGAGGGACTTGGATGGGAGGCCTGATCGCTGGCCTCGGTCAGGAAATGCAGGTCTTGGGGATAGGGGTTGGAGGTCTGGGGAAATTAAATCCTGGGGGGAGGGGAAAGGCAGTGGCTCTCAGTCACAAGGGCAGACCCAACCCTTGGTGGCCTCATTCTTCCCAAACCCGCCCCCCCAAATGACTGTGTGGAAGAGGGTCATTTCATGGGGGAGGTCTCTTCATTGTGCACCCCAAAATCTGAAATCCCAGCCAGAGGTGGAGAGCTCCAGCCCCCTTCCACGATTAGGGAGAAGAGAGGGAGACCTCAAAGACACAGGGAAGATGTGCCAGGGGCCAGGCCCAGTCCTTGACAGGCAAATCATTCAGTGCCAGAGGAAAGGCGCAGAGGGCTAGGCCCAGGACAGAAGCCTGGTCAGGGAGGGCAGGAAGGGGGCTACACACACCCCAGCCTGGGGAACCATCAATTCCTCCTTCCCCAGGGCTGCTGAGGTCCGCCCCCTCCCAGAACTGCCAGGAATCTGTCAGAACCATCTCATCCCCTCCCCCTCCCTTTCTCAGCAGGGAGGACTCAGCAGATCCCTTGCAGCCTGCGGGTAGTAGGGTAGGGATGACAGGGGAGAAGGGACAGGTAGAAGGGACAAGCCAGTACCTCCAGGAACATCCAAGATGGAGCTGGAAGGGACCAGTGACTCCCAACCTGACCCTCGTTCTCTCTCTCTCTCTCTCTCTCTGGGGGAGGGGGTGACCCCTGCCTGGGTGTGTAGTGGTAGAGTCCCTACCCCATGATGCTTCCTCACCTTAAGGGGAAACTGTAGCTTCTCACTGCTGAAGCTTTTCTCCACTTGCCAACTACAACTAGCTCCTCTCTCTGGGGCTAGACCAGCATCATCATCCATTTTGGGGAGGAGGAATGGAGGACACCAGAGTCAAAGGACAGAGACTCAGCTAAGGGCTCAGACTGGCCTCAGGCTGCATGGGGAACCCTCAGTGCTAGACTCTGGAGGCAGGAGGCCAGGGTCTAGGGCAGTCTCCACCCCCTCCCCCATGTCTGATCTTAGCCTTTGGAATCCCTGCACAAGGGGTCCGATCCGTCTCATGTTTGGGTTCTCCTGCCTAAGAAGAGGGCCCTTCACACCCACTCTCACCCCACCTGTAGCTGCGTGAAACAGGAGGCCTTGGGATTATGGAGTTTGGGAAAGGGGGTGTGCTGTGCTCCCTGGGGATCCCATCTGGCAAGGGCTACTGGACCCTGAGTGTGTCCTTTTCAATCAGTGTCTGTCTCCCACATGGGAAGACTGAGGGGGGCCAGGAAGATGGCAGGGAGTGAACCCTTGGGATGTCAGCCCCAAACAGATCTGGAAAAGCACACTTGATCTTCACCTGGTCATAGCTCCCCCAACCCAGATTTTCCACAACTCACAGCTACCGCTCCAGCCCCTTGAGGGCCTCCAGCTTCCCAGGTTGAGTGGCTCAGAATTATTGCTAGAAGCCAGAAATCAGGATTGGGGGCTGGCGAGGCCCTCGCAGTGGGCCAGACCAATGGCTCTCATGGAGCAAAGAGGAAAACCGCAGGAGAGGCTGGGAAATGACTTGCCCAAGGCCACAGAAGTCGCTGGGACAGTGCGGGACTAGAAGCTGGGTTTCCACCTCCGGAAGGGCTCCTGTTCCTGCCACAGCCCCTTATGCCACCCGGTGGAGCCTGCTCGGCTGGCCCAGATGACCCGGAATCAAGCCGGGCTGCCCACGAGTTTCGGGCAGGACACGGCAAGGCGGGCGGGGCCGGATGGGAGCCGGATCTCCCCTGGGAGTGGCGCGCGGCCTTTCCGACCCGTGTGGCGGCGGCGGCGGCAGGTGCCTGCGTGGCGGTCGGGCCCGGCCCCCGGGCGGGTGCTGAGAGGCCACCCCTGCCTCACGCGAGCCGAACGAACAAAACGCTCAGGTCCGGTTTGTGCGAGGGGCTCGTCGCGGGGCGGGAGCGGAAGGCCGGGGGCCTGGCTGAGGCCCTGGGCGATCTCCAGGTCCAGGTCTTCTGCGAGCGCAGTGCCACACCGCGCGCCGCTGGCCGCCGCCCTCACCTGCGCGCGTCTGCGGCTGACACGTAGCCGGCCGAGGCGGCCACCGCAGGTGCACACCTGGTCAGCCCCTCCCTTCCTCCCTTCCTGGCCACCCTTCACCTGGCCGGGCCCTGCTTGGCTTGGTCCCCAGCCCACTCCCCGGAGCTTGTGCGGGAGCCTGGGCTCCGCGCGCTCTTAAACGGCCTGTTCAGTCCCCGCCCCTACACACACACACGCACACACGCACACACGCTCACACCTGTCCGGGCGCCCGTTTGCTTGGAGCAAATATTGACTCAGAGGAGGCGGAGCGCCCCCTCCCCCTCCCCGCCCCCGCCTGGGCTCTGGGGCCGGAGCTCTTCCGAGGCCTTGGCCGCGGGGGTGGAAGGGGGGGGTGTAGGGGACCTGGGCGCCTCTGGAACAACACCAGATGTCACTTTTCCACCCACCTGCCCGGAAGGGGGGGGGAGGAGCTGAGGACAGAGGCCGCCCGGGGGAAGTTAGGGGGAGCGGGAGGTGGGTATCCTAGGGAGGGCGGGACATCACCTGGGCTGGGGATTCAGTTTTGCGATGGGAGTCGCTTAGTAGGGCCTGTGGGCCGCTGTCTAGCTGTGACCTCAACCCGTGTCCCAGAGTGTAGCTCTTAGCCCTCCGGGATGTGCCTCGGTTTCCCTTCCTTCTCAACCTCTTAGCTCAGTCCCCGGAGCCAGACAGATGCTGAGAAAAGGCCTGCGGTGGAGGGGCCGAGCCCGGGAGCAGAAGCAAGGGGGAAAGGGGAGGGGTGGTCACCTCGCCCTGCAGCCACCTGCTGCGCGGATACCGCCTGGCGCTGTTTCTGTCCGCCAGGCAATGCCGAGCAAAGGCTAGTTAGGCCCGCCCGCAGCGCCCTCCACTGGCCGAACCGGGTCCAGCGCCCGGTAGCGAGCGGCCGGAACTCTGGCCCAGCTGCGCTGCGGAGTGGAGAGAAGCAACCTCCCAACCCCCAAGTCTGCAACGGGTCGCCGCAGTCCACCTCAGCTGCTCCAGCCATCTGTCCCTCCCAGAGCGCGCTTGAGAATTCCTTCTGCGTCGGGGAAATAAAGTGAAGGCAGATACAGAAGGCTAGATGCTTTAGTGGCCGGGCAGTGGAGAGGGGGGCACTGAGGGCCGCAAGTCGGAGCGGCTGGGGTGTGGCATCCTCAAAGAGTCGGTAGGGGGCGGCACCGCCAGGCGGGACACCTCGGCCTGCTGCAGCCCAAGGGGCGCCGCCGAAAGCAAGTCGGGAGTCTCAATCCTGGAAGACAGAAAGCCCCAGAGGGAGGTTGGAGAGAGCCTTCGGGCCGAGCCTACCCGCCCCTGCCGCCCCTCGCGCCTCGCGCCCCTCTGGCGCAGTCGGCGCCCCCACCTGGATAGGCTGAGCGGCGGCAGGGCGATGACGCGCGGCCGCGAGGTGAGCACCACCTCCCCGCGGCTCGCCTCCACCAGGATGTTCTGGATCATGTTCTCCAGCAGCGCCTCCTGCAGGTTGGCGAACGCTGGGAGCCTGCGGGGCGGGGTTGGGGGCAGGACGCGGGTGTCAGCACCGCCGTCCACGGCGCTCGTGTTCTCCGCGGGCCTCTTCCGTGCTGTGCCGTGTGTGCCCTGGGCTCAGTCTACGTGGATTCTCATCCCACTCCCCGCCCGCCCAGCACTATAAGGCATCCTTGTTCCAACTTTACAGACGCTCTTACTGTGGCTTAAAGGGACCAAGTGGCCAAACATCCTGCCTCTGGAACAAGTGGTGGGCTGAGAACCCAGGCAATTGTCGGTCCCATCTCAGAGCCAGGTCTGGGGAGAGGCATCAAGCTGTGAGAGGGTGCCCAAGGGACTGGGTAGGGCCTAAGGGATCCCAAAGCAGACTGGAAGGGCCACAGAGCAGCCCCAGGCAAAGGCCCTCCAGGAAGAGCTGGCACTTCTCTCCTGGCTCTAGAAAACCATTCAACTATGCCCTGAAAGTGGTGTGCTAGAAAATGGTTTAACAGCCGAGTCTGGGAGGGAAAAACTAAAGCCCAGATGGGCATTCTGTAAATACCTCGCTGAAGGCCTTAAGGTACGAGTGGGATGTCACTGAACGCTGATCTGGGAAGAGCCTTGCACCCAGACAGAGGCTGGCTCCCAGAGCACCGTGGCCTCCTGGAATACTTCTGCACACACCTGCCTTGCGAACCCTCAGCCAGGTCTGGCTGCCCACCTGCTGATGGTCTCCTTCTCATCCTGCTCTTGTTCCTCCTTCACCATGACCTTCAGCTGCTGCTGCCACTGCCATTTTAGGGATTCCTGGGATGTGGCCTGCAGTGTGGGCTCAGTCCCCGTCCAGGACAACTTCTCTTCCTTCGCCCCCTCCTTCAGCTCCCCCTTGCCTGTCTCCTCCTCTTCCTCCTCTTCCTCCTCTTCCTCTCCACTCCTCTCTTCCTCTTCCCCCACTTTCTTGTCCCGCCTCAGTTTGTCCTCCTCGGACTCCTTCTCTCTGCTGGCCTCCCAGCTGCTGGAGGATGGAGACAGGACAGGTGCTAATTGCAGGGTGTTGCTCTGGGCCGTGATCTTGGCTGACTGCTCATTCCAGAACTGGCAGAAGTAAGGCATCTTCTCCACCAGGCTTTGGTTCACGGCTTCATGGAATATCTTGTCTTCTAGCAGACCCCTGTGTGGAAGGGAGGAGGAGGTCCTTGCCAAGATGGCTGGCAAGGGGGACTTTACACCCCCTGTGGGGCTCTGGCTTCAGAGCCAAGCCTCAAGGGGCAGTTCCTGACTTCTGTGTCTACAAATGGGTGCTTGATGGGGGAGGCCAGCCCTAGTCAGTTGCCCCGCCCACCCCTCCTTTGGAGGAAGGCATCTCTGGGGTCTGGGCTCCATGGGTTCTTAGAGGCAGAGCCAGGAGGTCAGAGTTATGCAGATAAGGGACAGGAACCCCAGGGAGACAGTAAACTGGCTCAGACCTTATCTACTAGCCCTGGACAGGACAGGACAGAACTCAGGATCCAGCCCTAAGGATCCTTCTAGCAAGCTCCATTAGAGCTGCCCCATCCTGCAGGGCCTGGGGCCACCAGAAGAAGGATCTTGTGAGGAAGTTCTATTTTTCGGGAAAGGAAGGGCCGGGACTTCAGGGGCCATGGGTGCACATAGAGCTGGCTGGCCGAGCTGGTGAGGGTCTAGGGGGTCACCTGATGATGGTGGTGAGACAGTCAATCAGGAGCTGCTTCTCCTGCTTGGAGATGGGGGCCCAGTTGTCTGGGGCTTCTTCCTCAGAAGACTCCAACTTTTCCTCCTTGTGGTATTTCCTCTTTGGCAGCTCCCTGGAGCGGGCCATGACATTCTGAGTGGCCTGGGCAAGCCACCACGCTGGGGGGGGTCACGAGCAGTGGCGGTGGTCATGCAGTCAGGAGAACATAGATGAGCTTGGGACAGCCCCCCGCTTTGGCCCAAATGTCATGCTACGGCATATGGGGACCAAAGCCCAAACCCCAGGGTCAGCACAGGACCTGGAGAGGCTCCAAGTTGGAAAGGGAAGGAAGGAGGGAGGGCAGGAAGCCTAGGTGGGTTCCCAGGGGGCAGAAACCCCCTCCCTGCCTGAGAATTCACCGGTGCAGGAAGTGCTGGGGAAAGTCAGAGAAGTTGGCCAGGAAGTAGTCAGTGGCATGAGCACGGGCCGTGAGGCCCAAGTACAGCATGCCTGGCAAGGGCGGCTGGGGACGGGGCCAGAATATCTTCTTCTTTGGGATCTTAAGTTTCCAGCTGACAGGCCGGTTGAGAGGCTGCTGATTCTTGATGGGGGGCAGCGTCTTTGGAAAGGGAGAGACGTGGATGACAGGGATTTGGGGATGTCACTCCCTCACCGATGGGTCTGTAGCCCCCCAACCAGGCCTTTGGAGCCAAATCGAAGTGTGACCCCACCCATTGGCACTTTCATCCCTCCCTTCCAGGAGGCTGGGTGAGCAGTTGGGGGTATCTCTGGGAGCAAGCAAGGACTGCTCAATTTATCCCAAGGAGATGGGGCATATGAGCTCACCTTGTACTTCCTCTTAGGGACACAGGCTCTACAATATTCTCCTCTCTGTGGAAGCAAAGAGACCCGTACTTAAGATATAAGAAGCCTGGAGGGACTCCCCTCTTCTTACCCTTTCTGCCAACCCACGAGGTGGGGGGGGGGAGGTGCCAGCAGCCAATGCCATGGACCTGCTGCCCTCCTGATCTCCCCCACCTCCCAGCCACACCCCCTTCCAGGACCTTCCTTAGGGAAGTGCTGCCCGCAGACAAGGAAAATCAGATCACCCAACTGAAGGAAAGAAAAGGTGATGCCACCAAATATACGCAGACTGTACCAAGGGTGCTTGTCCTCGTGCCTCGGAACTTTGCAGTTCATTGCAATGAGGAAATTCTCTCCTTTATTAAGGTTTAATTCAAAAATCCCTTCTCCCACATCCTCCAGACAGGAGGTTGTGCACTCATAGTTGGGCCAGAGCTTCCGAAGGGAGCAGAGCCTCCCTGGGGGCTGAGTGTGGTGAGGGCAGAGGTGAGCAAGGTACAAGAATAACAGCCCAGGGGCACCTGGGTGGCTCAGTGGGTTAAGCCTCTGCCTTCAGCTCAGGTCATGATCCCAGGGTCCTGGGATGGAGCCCCGCATCGGGCTCTCTGCTGCTCGGCAGGGAGCCTGCTTCCCCCTCTCTCTCTGCCTGCCTCTCTGCCTACTTGTGATCTTTGTCAAATGGATAGATAAAATCTTAAAAAAAAAAAAAAAAAAAGAATAGCAGCCCAGGGAGGCTGGGAAGCTGGGGGAGGAACCAAGAGGGCTGTGTGGTCTCACCTTTACTCTCCGGCTCCCCTACAGATAAGAATAGCCTGCTTAGTACATGCTTACTGGGTGCCAGGCACTGTTGTAGGCACTTCACAGGCTTTAACTCATTCGATCCTCACAACAGTGCTGTGAAGCGGACACTATTTTACTTGCACTCAAAATATTTTTTAAACTTTTATTTTTCACCTTCTTAATATGGAAAATTTCAAATGCATTGGAAAGTAGAGAGAATGTACCAAGAGTCCTCTGTTACCCACCACCCAGCTTCAACAATCAGCAGGTCACGGCCAGTCTTGTCTCATCTTTGCCCCACTTCTGGATTTTTGTTTAAGATTTGTTTATTTAGGGGTGCCTGGGTGGCTCAGTGGGTTAAAGCCTCTGCTTTCAGCTCAGGTCATGATTCCAGGATCCTGGGATGGAGCCCCGTGTAGGGCTCTCTGCTTAGCAGGGAGCCTGCCTCCCCCCCAACCCCATCTGCCTCTCTGCCTACCTGTGATCTCTGTCTGTCAAATAAATAAATTTTTAAAAATGATTTATTTATTTATTTATTTGAGAGAGCACCTGCACATGCATGAGTGAGTGGGGGGAGGGGCAGAGGCAGAGGGAGAGAATCTCAACGCCACTCCCTGCTGAGGGCAGAGCCTGAGATCATGACCTGAGCTGAAATAAAAAATCGGATGCTTCCCTGACTGCACCATTAGGCCCTCCTGGATTATTTTGAACTCAATCCCAGATGTCACATTACCCCTATTTTATAGTTAAGGGAACTGAGACATTAAGTGACTTGACCAAGATCTCAGAACTAGAAATCTTCAAAGCCAAGAATCAAAACTGGACAACTTGTCTCCAGAGCCTGCCCCTGACACCCCTGTCCCACACCGTCTTCCATCAGAAGGTGAGCTGTCTTGCCTCCCTTGGCTCCCTGGTGCCCAGCACCTAGCAGGAACCTATTAAACACTGGCTACATGAGGCTAGGAATGGTTAGCCAGTCTTTTGTGTACAGAAGAGAGTCTCTTGGGGAGATGCTATGCTTGGTCTAATGGAAGCAAGCTGATCTAGGACAGGCTGGCCAGTTTTGCACATATGACCACCTCACACCCCCACCTCTCTTGCCTCTGGTAAGGCCAATCAGAAAGATCTGTGATGTTCAAGGCCCACTCACCTTCCCTTTCCTATCTGTGATGGTGAACTCCATTTCCTGCCGTATTTCCTCGTCCTTCCACTCCTGTAGTTCCTTATGGTATTGATTTAGGAGTTTCTGTTGGTATACCTGCAGCCCAGGACAAGGAGGGAAAAGGCCAAGGTCCGGAGGACCTGTGGGCTATGGACCCCTCACTCTTCCAGGGGCTGTCCCCTGCCTTTCTGTAAAGGTCTGGGGATCTCATAGACCACCCCCACCCCCAATGCCACATCCCAGTACTGGGAGCTAGGCTCCGTCCTGGCTTCTTTCTGATGCTGGTCCTACCTTGCATACCAGGTCCATGCTGTAGAAGCTGGCATGCACTGAGGCTTTCAGGGTCACCACAAAGGGAATTGTCTCATCAGGAGCCACCTTTCCTGTCATGGGACTCACAGACACCTGTTTGTTTGGGGGAAGGGTCTCTGGAGCTTCACAGGGATGGGATAGAGTGGGATGAAATGGGGTGGGTAGGATGGGGTCGGATGGGATGGGATGGGATGGGATGGGATGGGATGGGATGGGATGGGGTGGGGTGGTGTAGGGTAGAGTGGTGTGGGATGGGGTGGGGTTGGACAGAGTGAGATGGGTGGGACAGGATGAGACAGGGTTGGGATGGGATGGAGTAGGATGGGGTAGGGTGGGGTCAGATGGAATTGGGCAGGGTGGGATAAAGTGGGATAGGGTGGAATGGAATGGGACGGGGGACGGGATGGGATGGCCTAGGGAGAGATGGGGTAAGATGAGACAAGATGGGATAGGATGGGCCTGGAGTCCTGCTAGAGGTTCTGATTCTCTGGAAATATGAGACTCTCACCTCCCCAAATTCTAGAGGCTTCAGCTGCCACTCAAAGACAATTGTGTCACTCTTGGAGATGTTGTTGAGGAACAGCAGGCGGCTGCACTTGCTCTGCACAGGAATGTTTCCCAGGGAGATATGGGACTGGGACAGGAAGACGTTCTGTTTGTGGAGACAACACAACAGCCACTGGGAGGTGAAGTTACCAAGTGCCTTTGGCAGGCATCAGGGTAGGCAGGGTAGGCATCTGATCTTCACATGCCCCCATGATACACGTATTATTGTTGTCCCCACTTTACAGATGTGCGGCTAAGGTTTAGAGAGCATAAAGAATTTTTCCAAAAGTCTCTTATAGGCACAGTGGGGATAAACCCAAGACAGTCTCATTCTAAAGCTTATGCTTTTGAACATTAAAATAGGTTTGGGAGGGCTGAGAAATCACAATTTGCTTAGAGAAGACAGAACTAAAGCCAACATAATTTGAAACCCTGAAGAATGCTTGTAAATTAATGGGGAGGGGGATCAGCAGTTGGCATTGTCAATAGGAACAGAACAGTAGGGGGTCTGGAAAGACTGAGGTCACATGGGAGGGGCACTTTCTCTCTGTCCAGACCCTGAATGTCTCCAGGGCTGGGACTTTGTCTGGCTCTTTGTGTCCTCAGGGCCTCCAAAGTGCTCATCATGCAGATAGAGTCCAGAGAGGGTAGGAGTGGAAGGCTGGACAGGCCAATGTATAGGTGTATAGCAACTGGGTGGCTGTAGGGAAGGATGGATGGAGAAGTGGGTGAGCAGATGGTTGGATGGATGAGTAAATGAGCATGTGGGGGGAACCTGGGTGGGTCAGTGGGTTAAGCCTCTGCCTTTGGCTCAGGTCATGATCTCAGGGTCCTGGGATCGAGTCCCGCATCGGGCTCTCTGCTCAGCAGGGAGCATGCTTCCCTTTCTCTCTCTCTGCCTACTTGTGATCCCTCTCTCTGTCAAATAAATAAATAACATCTTTAAAAAAGTGAGCATGTGGGCCAGTGGGAGGAGATGGACGGATGGGTGGATGAATGAATGGGTCAGACGTCCCAACAGTGGGGTGTGTTTGAACTAAAGATGGGGTTATTGACCCTAGATATTTTATGGCAAAATCCATCTAGGTCCAGGGAGGGACTGTTTTGTATGAAGATAATACTTTACAGCCCTAAAATGGGAGAGCTTCCTTCTATCCTTTCCCAAATCCCCATCCCAATGCCTAGAGTGACTTGAGAAGGAACACCTGTGGGCACTAGGGGGCAGGGTAAGCCTCTCCTGGAGCCAGTCCTGCCTGCTCCATGAGGGCAGGTTCCAGGCTTTACTTCCGTATCCCTCCCTTATCACTCTATCGAATTTCCTTCCCAATTTCCCTCTGCCCTGGCCACCGGGGGCCCTCAGGCTCCTCCTAGGCCACAGGCCTTCCACCTCCCTACCCCTACCTGTCCAGGAACCATCAGCCTGGAATGTATGGCGTGGTGGTCCCAAGAGGAGATGTTGTGGAATGGGGCTGTGTTCCCCATAACCTGGGGGTCATAGCCCACTCCCTGGAAGCGGATGATGGCTGAGTTCCACCCCAGGATGTGTATGGGTACATCTACCTAGGAAGTTAGGAAGGTGGGGAAGGGACTGGTCAGAGCAAGTCTTGCTGAGGAGGCCAACCCCAACCTCCACCCTTACTCAGCCCAGGCTGCGGCTCACCATGTAGGTCTTGGCCTCAATAGGAGAGAAGATCCACAAGACCTGAGCAGTTGTGCCTGGCTGGATCTCCCCTTGGGGGTTGAGGCAGCAGAAGATGGGGTGATCGAAATTTTTTTCCTGAACCTGCGACAGGATGTTGGTCTGGATCTCGTATGTCACAGGCACTGAGCCACCATTATACAGCTCATAAATCTGCAAGGGGGGCAGGAATAATGAAGTTTCCACACCAGATCAGGGTTTGCAATGTAGAGAGCCTGGGATTCTGTGTCCACGGTGGGAGGACAGGCTGATATCCATGATGTGACCCTTACTGCTCCAGAGCCCCCTAACTACCTCTGATTTCCATTATGGCCTGATCATCCAAGAAGTATGTAACTGTATTTTCAGTCTGGGACATTTTAGGATAATCTGTAATCCTTATTTGCTATTAATTTACTTTTGTCAAGGTATAAGGCGACACTAACACTCGTGTCTCTAGCGTGGGGATTTACAGAACTGTCCATGCACGAACCACCCTTCAAGCCCTTCAGGCTCTCGTTCTAACCCTCCGGGAGGCTGCCGCTTTCCAAGTCTGCCCTTAGAGGCAGTCCTGCTTAAAGGCAGATGAGGGAGGGGAAGGAAGCTATGATGTCCCCCAAGACTAACTCCAAAGTGTGAGAATCACAGAATGTCCTGGAAGAAACCCAAGATCTTCTGGTCCGAGCCTTCATTTTAGGATAGGAAAATGGAAGCCAGAGAGAGCAAACAGTTCATCTGGACCTAGACTGTGTCCCCTCATCTTTCCCAGCACGCACTCCTGAATATGCTGATTTTATTTCTCTAGCCTGGGCCACGTCCGAGCTTCAGACCTGGTATCCAACTTCTGCTTCACAAGCCCTTCCTGCCCCCTCGCCAGCCACTGATTGTCTCACAGACATCTCAAATTTGGTAAAAACCCAACTCTTCACTAGAAAGCCTATTTCTACCTCCCCACCGCCTCGGAGTGCACCTCCTTTCAGTAAATGCTCAAACTAGGAATTCAATACAGCTCAATCCCTCCCTTTCTCCCACTATCTCAAGCTAGCCCCAGCAAGTCCCTATGATTCTGCCTCCAAAATGTAAATTAAGTCTGTTCACTTCTACTTCTGCTGTCCTCTCATGGTCCAGGCCACTGTCTGTCATCGTCTCATGAATGAAAGAGGAAGCTTGGCCAGTTCTGGAGATTGCTTGGAGGCACAGTTGGGTCTCCTGGCTCTAGACCTGGGGCATTTTCCATTGTTTGTGTTCAGGACCACAGGGAAGTGGTCTAGTCTCTCAGGAAAGCTCTCCAGGGGGCACCAATCAGTGCTTTCCTTTTTAAGGACCTGGGCCTCTGCAGCCTTGGCCTGGGGGATGGGGGACTTCCGGGAAGCCAGTAGGGTAAAGGGTGGTCTCCCAGGTCCAGAAAGCCCATTCCTCTGACTCTAGGCTGGATGACCAAAGACTTCTTCTCAGAAATACAAGGACTTCTAAATGGTTAAAAATTTCACAGCCATGACATGTTTGGGAAAATACTACATCCCCCTCTGGGAGATTTCCAGTGTACATGTTCAGAGCAAAGGAACCCAATTCCCTCCACTTGATAAAGAAAATTCTATAGCTTCTCAAGGATTCATAGTCTAGTTTTTCACACTCCAGAAAAACGTCCTTCCTGGAGCAGCAGTTTTCAACCTGGGGCTGAGACCTATTAGTGAGCAGGTCATGAAAGCAATTTAGCAGGTGGAACAGAATAAAGTAAAATGGAAAACATCCGAACACTTTGCATGTAGTAGTATGCATACTGATTTGTGATATTTTAAGTATATGTTGCGTATGTACTTATTGGATTATTATCCAAAATATATTAGTATGATTTCTGGTCAAAGAAGTTCAAAGAATCCTGTGCTAGGGAAGAGAACCCCCTGCTTTTGCATGGGAACATGGGAATGAGGCAAAGGGCTTCACACCAGGCACCAGGAAGCTGAAGCCTCTCATCTTGGACCACTCTCAGTTGCCCAAACTCAGTGTTTGACCTGTAGCCCCACCTCTCAGCGTGAGGACTTCTGGAGGGCAAGGTCTTTGTTACCCTGTAGAGGGCTGATGCAATACACAGAGATCAATGCTTAGGTTTCTTGGTAACTGGGACAATGTAGACCACTCACCTGCCTTGGGGGCAGTGTGTTGCCAATGGGGACAGGGACGAAATCGTGGCTAGTGGAGGTGAAGTGCACGTACTTTTGCTCTAGCTTCACTGTCACACCTATGAAATTTAGCTGGAAATAGAAAGCCCATGAGTAGCATCCTTCCCCAAGAGGAAAAGAAGCACCCAGCCCAAAGTTCTGGACCCTAGGTCCCCAGGGGCACAGTTCCCTGCTCCTCTCTCAGGTGTCCAGGACAGAATGAGGTCTAGGGTCTCACCAGGATCTCCCGGCCATGGGACACCTTGAAGAGCACTGGGAGGCGATCAGTGCCAACGAACACGTGGCTGGAAGGGAGGAGACGAGTCTGGGCTGAAGTTACAGAGCCCCGGTACCCGCAGGAGAGCAAAGTGCCTGTAGCTTTGAGGGGGCCAGCCCCTGGGAGTGTGTGGAAGGAACCCCCTGAGTTGGGATGGGGCAAGAGGGACATGAAACCTCCCTGCCAAGTGGGGAATGGGGTCCTCCCCTGACAGTGGGCACTTAAGGTATCCTGGAGTCACCAGAATCCAAGGAGGAGCTACTCCGGGAGCACAGGGAAAGCAGGGGGTGGGGCGGGTCTCCAGGACTGGAAGTGTGGACAGGCAGTGGGAGGAGCACCTGTATTTGAGTTCCACCACCTGCTCCTGCCCTGGACTCAGGCTCCCAGCCTTGGGGCTGACGGAGAATACGCAGTTGTCCTGCACACGCATTTGGTGAAGCTCAGTGGCGTCAAACTCCGCTTGCTGCGCCCACAACTCCAGGTCAATCTGCTGGTCACTTGGAAAGAGGAAGGCCCTGGAAGAGGGGGTGCAAGCCTTTTAGAACAGAGAGGTGGGAGCTCTGCGCAGCAGGCAGAGTGGATGGAGGCCTCCCAGGAGGCCTCCCCTACTCCCTCCCCCCGATTTGGTAAGCTGCCCCACGCATGGCTGAGCAAACACAGCTCTAGCGGACTCTCACTTCATAAAGACCCCAAACCCAAACCCAGAAATGGCAGCAGGTCCTTGGTGATGGAGTGGAAAGTGGAAACTGGGGCTTCCATTGTCAGGGACAGGGGTCAAGGGGGACAACCCATGTATATGGGTAACTTTGAGCTAGCCAGCCACTAACCCCAGGGGGATAGTTGTGTGACAAAGCCCTTAGGGCCATTTGAAGCACCTACAAATGCCAGCAGCAAACGCCAGGCCCCCCTCCCTCCAAAGGGAGGGTGTCTAGGCCAGCATGAGCCTGGGGGGGAGAGCAAATGCCCTAGCAGGGCTGGTGTTCTCGAATCTAGAGCAAGTCTGGGCATAGAATTCATGTCCCCCAAATGCCTCACATTATGGGAAAGTGCATGCTGCCCTCTAGCTGGTTAACACGAGAGCTGAAGGGGTCCCCGGTTACAATCTGAAAAGGAAGACCCCTCCCCTCGCAGAGACACAGCAGAGAACGGGCCTCAAATTGGGCAGATGGCAGGAACAGGGAGAAGCCAAAGGGGAAATGTTCAGAGTGGAGGAAATCGTAAACCGCGACTCCCTTGAATCAGTCTTGAAATAGTTTCACATCAGAAATGTGATAAACATGGGGTGCCTGGGTGGCTCAATCATTAGGCTTCTGCCTTTGGTTCAGGTCATGTGTCGGGGATCCTGGGATCGAGCCCCGCACTGGGCTCCCTGCTCAGCAGGAAGCCTGCTTCTCCCTCTCCCACTCCCCCTGCTTGTATTCCCTCTCTCACTGTGTCTCTCTCTGTCAAATAAATAAATAAAATAAAATTTAAAAAGGGGGGGCACCTGGGTGGCTCAGTGGGTTAAGCCTCTGCCTTTGGCTCAGGTCATGATCCCAGGGTCCTGGGATCAAGCCCTACATCGGGCTCTCTGCTCAGCGGAGAGCCTGTTTCCCCCTCTTTCTCTCTACCTGCCTCCCTGCCTACTTATGATCTCTGTCTGTCAAATAAATAAATAAAAATCTTTAAAAAAATAAAAATAAATTTAAAAAAGGAACGTGATAAAGTTTCACTCAACACCAGGAAGTTTAGAAAGAACAGACACCTTCAGGGGCATCTAGGTGGCTCAGTGGGTTAGAGCCTCTGCCTTCCGCTCAGGTCATGATCCTGGGGTCTTGGGATTGAGCCCCACATCAGGCTCTCTGCTTCCCGGGGAGCCTGCTTCCTCCTCTCTCTCTGCCTGCCTCTCTGCCTACTTGTGATCTCTGTCAAATAAATAAATAAAATATTTTTTAAAAAAAAGAACAGACACCTTCAAACAGGAAAGAAGAGAAGGCACTGCTACCACCTTCTGCTGTGGGAATTTTGACAGCGTCTACTAGAATAAAAACTGCATGCGCCCTTTGACTCAGGAATTTTCTCCTGGGGAACTGACCTGCAGGAATAAAGGTATGCGTGCACATGCTCACGCTCACACACGTGCGCACAGCAAACACACACACACATGCACACCGATGTTTATCACAACTTTCTTTGTAGTGGGAAAAAAAACCCACTGGGAACAACTAATGTCGTCTAATACAGGAGGAGTTTAATAACTTCAGGGCCATTCATATTATGGAATATTATGCCAAATATTACAGAGAAAGAGTTAAGGGGCGCTTGGGTGGCTCCGTGGGTTAAGCGTCTACCTTGGACTCAGGTCATGATCTCAGGGTCCTGGGATCAAGCCCCGCATCGGGCTCCCTCCTCAGCAGGGAGTCTGCTTCTCCCTCTTCCCCTCCCCCTCCCCCTGCTCATGTTCTCTCTTTCACGCACACTCTCTCTCAAATGAATCAATTAAAAAAATCTTTAAAAAAAGAGTTAAAGAGTTTTATGCACTGATCTGTATTTATCTGAAGGGAATGTTATGGGTATAATGCTGAGTGAAAATGTTAATGATCTAACAGAAAGCAGTATGCACAGCATTGTGCCAATACTATAAAAAAAGTTCAAGGGAAACAGAGTAACTCTGGGCTGTGTTCATGTGTGGATGGTAGGGGGCTGGGGATGGAAGCCCCCCACAAACTCTTGAGTACCCCCAGAGGAGCGGACATGCAGTGGGAGCCAGGGAGTTGCTTGCTTCTCTCTTCCATTACCTTTGTGTCTTTTGACAGGTGAATAAACTGCTTTTTCACTTCATCCAGGGGATACTGATCAGTAGCAAAACTGGAGATCTTGCTACTTTGGGGTTATCTGGGTAGTTTCGACACCTCTGTTTCCCTCGCTGCCCTTGCTCAGTCCCCCTCCAAATAATCCTGACCCCTTTTTCCCTGCCAATCCCCTAGTGTGGGCCCCCTTGCTGGCTCCCCTGCCTCAGGCTGCTAGTCCATTTCTCTCCCTGGACCCCACACCCTAGACCAGAGTGGCAGGTCTCGAAGGTAGATCATGTCTTTGTCCCCTGTCCCCGTTTACATCACCACCATGCCCTCAGGAAGAAGTCCAAACTCTTAGGAGAAAGGTCCCAATGCCGTGGCCCTTGTCCGCCTTCCCAGTCACATCCAGGACCCAATCCTTCTTCTCTGTCAACACTCTAGGTGGGCTGAGCCCTTTTCTCTTACTCATGTACATACCAGGCCCTCTGTCTGGAAGGTTCTTCCTCTTTTTCTTTTTTTTTCTTTCTTTTTTTTTAAGAATTTATTTATTTGTCAGAGGGAGAGAGAGAAAGCGAGCACAAGCAGGGGGAGCAGCAGGCAGAGGGAGAAGCAGGCTTCTAGCCGAGCAGGGAACCGAACAGGGACTTGATCCCAGGACCCTGGAACCATGACCGGAGCTGGAGGCAGATGCTTAACCGACTGAGCCATCCAGGCATCCCTGTCTGGAAGGTTCTCTGCAGCCTCTCTGCATCTTCTCCCTAAGCTGCTGGTCTAGCTCAGTTGTAGCTTTCTTCAGCCCACATCATTGCCCCCTCAGACCCCTGCAGCATCTGGAGGCCCAGGCTTGGACCTGTCGGCACCTCGATTCTGAGGGCCACATCGGGAGTCCAGGCCTAGAAGCCCCCAGTAAACGTTTAGCCAAGACTTAATGAGTGCATGAGGGACCAGGAGGTGTTAGCCTGAATATCTGATGCCGGTAAGGCCCTCCACCTCCCTGGGCAGGAGCAGAGGCATGGGGTGAGAAGACCCTGAGGGAGCAGGGAAGGCCACTCTAGGCTCCTCTTCCCTCTGATGCTCCCCCTCCCTCTTGGGGTTCTCACTCTGTCCTGCCTGCTGCTGCCTCCAGGCCAAGTCCACACTCCCCTTTTCTTACTGATCTTGGCAGGAATAAAACCTTCAGTCTGTTCTTTATGAGCTCAGCAAAGACCAGCTAGAAGTTTCAAAAATAGCCTTCTAAGAAATTGAAAGGAAACACAACAACACAAAAAACCTAGGAGAGTCAAGCCTTCCAAGGAAGGTTCGCTGTGCTTGGACTCCTGGAAGAAGCACGGACTGCTTTCCTGAACCTCAGATGATCTCCTGATGGATGGGCTCAGTTCAGTGGGCACCTTGCCTGGGTTTCCTCCCACCTAAGTTTCCAGCCACCTGGACTCTCTCCACAGAGAGTGTGAGCTGGCTTGCTCCTACACAAACACACTTGCATGCATAATCCACCAAAATACCCTGTTCTGCGCCAGGACGGACTAACGCCGCTTTTCCTGTAGTGCCTGGCTCCTGGCCACACCAGTAGCCTCAGGGAATGGTGGATCTGGAGCTCTGGCTGGCCCCGGGCCTTCCCCACCTGGCTAGCAGCCCTGTCTGCCAAGCTTCAAGTCATCAGGGCCAGGAGCCCTCAGCTACTCGTAGTCCTGGCCCTTCTCAGACAGGAGCCTCCCTGCTTGCTTCCCCTCCAGCTTTGCCCCCATCCCAAGACTCTGCTCAGGTAGGAAGGTTCCTGAGATCGCAGAAGCACCCCACCCCACCCCACCCCAGCCACCACCATGCCCCTGGCTATCTCTCTCAAGCCTGACCCCAGTGGGTGCACTTCTTTGTCACTTCCGTTTAGGCAAGAAAAGTTAGAAGTCATCAAAAGGAAATTTACTAGGAAGTCAAGACGCGTGGCAGAGGTGGGGAGGAAGAACAAGAAAAAGCTCTGGCATGGAAACAGGATGTTTACCGGGCACAAGTTCGGGCCCCGACGGGAGGAAAGTCAAGCACAGGAAGGGCCACACTTGGCAGGCTCAGAGCTCCAGGCCTGGGCTGCTGTGACCGGAGAGGCGCAGCCTGCCCTGCGGCCAGCCTCCAGCCTTCCCGCAGCCCACGTGGCTTCTCTCAGCCACGTCTTCCTCCCTGACACCAGCCTGGTGGCAGCCTGTCCCTGTCCTTCCCCACCAGAGATCTTCACTCGGCCCCATACAGGCTTGGCCTCCCTGGACTGAAACTCTATCGGGGGTGCCCCACTGCCTAGCACAGTGCCTGGTACACGGAGGCACTCTGAAGACTTCTTGCTGGCTAACCGGTACCACTCTGGCTTTGAACCTGGCTCTGCCTGCTAATGGATGAGCGACCTTAGCCTCCATCTGCAAGAGTCAGCAGAGGAAGATTTTTTTCCCCTGGGGTTGGTGTGAGGCTTGGAGGAGAAAAGTCTCATAACTTGGTACCTGGCACGCAGCAGGAGCCCAGAGGATACCTCTCACTCATTAAGCAATTAGGATGACCGTGCCAGTCTCCATCAGTCTCTCCTACTCTTGAGCCTATGGCCATGTCTCGGGCAGTGACAGGTTTGGAGCACTGAAGGATGATCCCCAATCCCACACTGGCCTCCTCACCCCATGAAGGAGGGGATCCACTGCTCACAGGCACCAGACAGCCAGGTCCACCCCAAGCCAGAGATGGCCTCCAGCACCTGCCTCTCGGGCCCCCTGGCAGCCCCCTCCCAGCCCCCCGTACCAGTCCAGGGACACCACTCCGCGGTTCTTCAGGGCTAGGAGCACCACCGAGGGTGGGGCCTCTGTTGGCGCCGCCCCGAAGTTGAAGTCGAGCTTCAGATGGGTGAAGACGGTGGGGATCTGGCTTGTGCTGTGTGAAGCAGAGACTCAGACTCAGAGACAGAGGCGGACAGTATGGAACCCCCCACCAGGAGCGGCTGGCTGGCCGAGCAATCATGTTCCTGTAGGCGGGAATTGGAGAATCTGGGACTCGGGGGCTGGGGTGGGCTAGCACTTGTGACCTTGAGCCCATCCCTGACTTCTTCAGGCTGCTCCAGGGATGGGCAAGAATTTGGGGGGAGATGGGGAGACACTCCATGGATAGGTCCTGGTGCCGGGGGGAGAGTGTGGGCAGAAAGCTCCAAAAACACCCCAGATAGGCCCTGCCCCTGCCCTGGGCCCACCTCACCTGTGCCGGGTGGGCACCTCGTAGGTGAGCTCTTGGGGGGTGGGGTCACGCTCCAAGTAACTGTTGAGCATATCTAGGGAGAAGAGGCGCCACAGGTGTTTCCGGGTGATGCCCTTGGCGCTGCCCACGGGGCAGACATCCAGGATGGAGAGCAAGGGGTACACAGCCATCAGGAAGATGCGACACAGCTCCTGCCTCTTCCCAGCCTTGTTATCTAGGGGAGAGGGGTGTGGACGTGAGGAGTGGCCTCACCTCCCCACTGCCCTGGGCCCCAGCATGCAGGCTGAGCTTGTAGGACCCCTGGCCACCTTCCCAGGACCCTTGTCAGGAGCAGCGGATATCTCCCAGGCTCTGGGAACTTTTCAGAACAGCCAAGCCTCCTCTGGTACTTTCTATGTGTCAGGCATTGTCCGAAACACTCTGTGTGCATCGTGGTGTTCACTGGGTGCCGTCACTTGTTTGCAAACTGACTCTCACTAACGGCTTTATTGAGATAGAATTTATATGCCATGAAATTAACACTTTTAACCCATACAATCCAGATTTGTCCTATATTCAGAGCTGTGCCACCATCACCACTATCTAATTTAGAACCTTTCCGTCACCCCAAAAAATACCCTGGTACCAAATAGCTGTCACTCCCCATTCCCCTCCCCTTACACCATTCCCCTCCCCCTACACCATTCCCCTCCCCCTACACCATTCCCCAGCCACCCCTGATCTACTTCCTGTCTCTCTAGAGTTGCCTGTCCTGGCTGGACATCTCACCTAAACGGAATCATACACTATGTGGGTTTTTGGTGACCGGCTTTTTTCACCTGGCATAACGTTTTCAAGATTCATTCATGGGGTGACATGTATCAGCCCCCCCTTTTTTTTGCACATGGGCACACACATACATAGACATCTGTGCGGACGGATGCGGTCATCATGAGGCATACACACCAGTCACCCCAGCACATCCCAGCATGCTAATGCACACCCTGCTGGCACTGTCTGGATCCCCGGCACCTGCCCACCCCAGGTCCGGCTCACACAGTCCGCCCCCTTTCCTCTCAGGTGGCCCACGTACCACTGTGGGAGAGGAGAGCGTAGCTGAGCTTCCAGCAGTACTGGGAGCGCTGGTGAGGACAAGCAGTCAAGCAGATGGTGTCCTGGGACCGGGGTGGCAGGCTCCCCTCTGTGCGGTCCAGCTGCAGGGCTGCTCAGGGATGACCCGGGTGGGGTCAAGGGCAGAAGCAGTCCTCAGTGCAGGCCAGAGAGTCCCAGCCTCTCCTCCTGCTCCTTTCCACACACCCTCCCCTGGGCCAGCAGAGTGCTGGCTAGAGAGCAGGCCCAGAGTCAGGAAAACAGGGAGCAGAGTCCCTCTTCCCAGAGCAGACACAGGAAACCACGTTTTGTGTCCCTGGCATCTGCTAAGCACTTCGCTCTCCTCACAGCCGTGGGAGGCAGGTGCCAGCAATCATCCCATTTTACAGATGAGGCAGTTGAGGCTCAGAGAGTCACCTGCCCCATGCCACACATCTAAAAGGTGGAAGCACCAAGTTTTAAGCCCTGCTCTGCCTTCCCCCAAAGCATGATCTGGTTAACCATCGTCCCTCACTGCTTGCCTCCCTGGCCCCAGTCCTGGCCCGGGCCCAAGTACCAAGGGGCCTGTTGTCCTCGACCTGAGGGTTGCACTGCTCCAGGAACAGGCGGTAGTAAAGGGTGCAGTTGCCATCATTCAGAAGCATCAGCAACCTGGACTGCTTGCTGTTCACCAGCACATTCCCGAATTCCAGCTCCTTTTCCTTCACCTGGGGGCCAGAGTTAGCCAGCCACAGCCCTGGCTTCCCTGCCCCTGGCCTCAGAGAATTAACAAGGGAGTACAGGGCCAGAGGGCTAGATGTCTCCTATCCCTTGCCCTCTTGGAGTCGGGCACCCTGGGGCCTTCCCTCCCACCTGTGCCCTGGCCCGCAGCTCCCCAGCCCCACCTGCCAGGGTTCTCCTACTCACGGAGAGGCTGCTGGTGATGCCCATGCCCACCAGCCGGAGCATGTAGTGGGTGGTGGCGGGGGGCTTGGTGTTTGGGGGCAGACCGGCTTCCCAGACCCACATCCCCACTCGGAACAGGTACTTGGTCTCCTCCAGAGGGCTGAAGGTCCATGTCAGCGTCTGGGGTCACAGAGATCACCCCTGCGTGGGGTCTCCAAAACCCCTTGCCCAGACTCCTGGCCACAGGAGATCCCACAGCGGGGGACCAAGCTATGGTACCTCTGAGTGTTAACCCTGTGCTGGGCACTTCCCACACATCGGATTTTATGTTCACTCCTTCAGCCTCTCCATTCTTCATCCCCACGAGGTAAGTGGTATTATTTAGTACCTTGTTTTCTGATGACACACTGGAGGCAGAGAAGTGGGGTAACTTGCCCCAGGTCACACAGCTGACGAGGGGTTTGGTGGGAGCTGGAGTGTGAGCTCCTGAAGCCAACTCCAGAGCCTATGCCGTCTCTCCCCTCCCTGACTACCACCTGGGTTCTTCCAGACACCATGTGTTGGTGGTTCTTGGCCCAAGTTTGGCCTCCCCAACTCATCTATATGGCCCTAGACCAGGAAATGGGGCTCTGCTAATTTGGGTCCCAGCCAGCGCCCCCCTCTGGACTGCTGCTGGGACCTCAAGGACTCCCCTTCCTCACGCCTTCATGATACGCACCCACCTGGCCCCAAATCCAGCTGCTCCAAACCACCTCGCCTCGATCTTGCAGCTTTGGGGACCACAGATGGAGAGAGGACTCGCCCCTTGAAAGTGGTTCAAGTGCCAGCTCTCCACCTCCTCATTTGTAATATTCATAAATGGCTTTCTCTTCTCTAAGTTTCAATTCTTCTTTGTAAAATGAGGGCTAAGACCACGGTAGCTGTCCCACCTGCTTGTAAGGCAGGGGAGGTGGTTATCGATTAAATGGGAGGGTGCACCTTGTAAGTCCGGCCCCCGGAGAGGGGGTCATGAGTAAGAGATGATGGTCAAAGTGAAGGTGACCTTGGATCTCCTTGGAGACAGGCGTCCCAGCTCAACGTAGACTCTCCCCAGTGCAAGTCTTGGCTGGGGGCAGGGTGCGGGGAGCATGCAGATGGGAGCACAGGGGTGGGGTGGGGGGGGTGAGCAGCAGGGCGGGGCACTCACAAGGCTCTCGCTGGGCTGGATAAGCCCCTGTGTAGGCTGGACGGCCAGGATTTTTCGGTATGGCTGGGAAATCCTCCATTCAAACTCCAGGGGCAGACGAGAGGGGTTATGGAAGGTGAAGAGGCTGGTGGAGGAGCAGCCCACCCAGGTGGGCTTGAAGAACACGCTCTTAGAGGTGTCCAGCTTCAGCTGTAGGGGCTCCTCCCGGCTCTGCATGCTTACCTCCTAGGGCCGGGGGAGGGAGGGCAGGGCCCTGATGTCACCCCGCTGCCCTGGCTCCCCCAAATGTCCGAGAGGCCACGGGTGGGCAGCTTTTCCCCTGGAGGGGGCGGCAAAAGGCCCTCCTCCAGCCTGGGCACAGGCAGCTTCTGTCAAGGCAGAGTAGGTGGAGACCGACCCAAGAGATGGTTCTTGAAAAGAACCCAGGGACCGAGACAGGAGGTACCGATCATTTCATGGGCCAGATATGGGCCCACCAGCCTGGCTCCTTTTCCAGCCCAACCCCACACCTCCCTCTGCAACCTGCAATGAGTCTTATTTTGCCCCCACTCATTTCTTTAGGACCTCTGCATCCCTTTTCTTGTCCCAGACACCTTGAGGTCGACATGCTGGGCCTGAGGGTGGGAGAGCTGTTCACAAATGGGGCCAAGGGGTCTTTGCCCTCCTGTGGCACTTCCTGGGGGGAGGGGGGAGAAGCGGCCCCTTGGCTACTTTAGGGGAGATTTAGAGGCCAATCCCAGAATCTGGCTTTGAGAAGGAAAGCCCCAGACTACAGCCCACTCCTCAGGACCCAGTCCCTTAGCCTTGCCTTTTACCTTGAGATACTGGGGACAAAAATTGAACTGCAAGTAGAAAAGGTGTTGCTTCCAGCAGTTGCCCTTGGGGTAGGTACAGATGAGGAAGATCTGGTGGGCCCTGGGGGCCACAAGGCCTGAACTGGGTCGCAGGGAGATGTCTGAGCTGCTTTGGGGGGCCAAGTTGAAGGTCAACATCATGGAGCCTTTGTTGATCAAGAGCAGGCTACGGTAGGAGGGTTCGCCGGCAGACACTGCAGGAAAGAGCTGGGGTGCACGACAAGAGGGACCCACGCTCAGATCTACGTGCTTCCCTCTCCCCAACCCTGCTGATCCACACATGAGCACCACATCCCTCGGCAGCCCAGACGCCCGGGGGCTCAGGGAAGTCTGTGTGGGCTTGGCTGGGCCTGTCTTCAAGGAAAGCCAAGATACCTCCACACATCCCAGTCACTCCCCTGTGAGCAGGGAACAGAGGGTCACAGCTTGGCACCAAAAAATGATTCTGTCCTCCAGAGACCTCCAGACAGGGAGAGGGAGTGGCCATAGGGAAGTGAGCCCAGGAAACACAGAAAACTGAGACTTCCTCCGCAAAGTTAAGGAAGACTTTCATTTTAGAGTGCCCACAAATCATCCTTTGGAGAATTCACTTTCAGAGATCCTGGTCCAGAAGCTCTGGGAGCAGCAGTCCCTTCGAGATAATTCTCTTAGAGACAGCTGAGAGGAACCCCTCGGACCCTCTTTAAGAAGGGGAAAGCCCCAGAATTCCCAGCTTCCAAACATTCCTGAAGCTCGTAGGGTATGGCCAGCTGCAGGGTAAGAGCTAGGCCAGCCATATCGTACAAGGCCTGAGATCGCTGACAGGACGCCCACCCAGCTGGGACAGACGTGCCCACGTGTGAGGCGGCGGGTAGGGGGCGGTGTTGGGCAACACAGGCCCAGAATCGGATGGACAGCGGTAAAGGCCACAAACCGCTGGGATGAACCAGCCACGAGAAAGGGAAGGGGGTCAGGGAGGGGAATCCCATGCAGTCAGGGAGGGACTTGAGCTGAATCTTGGGGGGTGAAGTCGGGTGGGGATAGGAGAGCAGAAGTGCAGCTGGTGGGGGGGGGGGCAGCACAGGGCCCCAGAGGGGTGCCTTTCCAGCAATATGAGGCATGAGGACAGCGGAGATGGATGGGAAGGATGACAAAGGTCAGGGAGGCTGGGAAGAGGTGTCAAAGGAGAAGCCAGGACTGGAACTCGGCCTTCTGGGTCCAGGGTTGATGCTTTTAAGCCTTCTGTCATCTGGTTGCTCGGGTCAGACAGGGCCTCCAAGGGTTATTCGGAGAGGCCTGGGAATTATGACTCAGGAAGCCGAGGGTCCGGCTCTGCGACCCACAGGAGCCTGGGCAATCTCCAAGGCCAGGGGCTCATGGTGGGGGGTCAGATCCCTGAGCAGGTGCTTAACAAACAAGGCACAGACAAATGAAGGAGCCAGAGAATCTTCAATCTCAATGCGAGATAGCCAGGGAGTATTCCAGATGGAGCAGGGAGCGGCCAGGGGTCCGAGCCCCAGACTGGCCTACAAGAGAGCCCTCCATGCCCGGAGCCCTAGGGCCTGGCGGTGGGGAAGGTGGGATGGCCTGGGAGGGTGCTGGGATGTATGCAAGGCCGGCAGAGTGTGGGCCCGACCAAGGCCAAACTCCTCTGTCCTACCTCCCACTGCTGCTGGGGCCATGCTCACCTTGGGGGCATGCAGGGAATACTGAGGGACAGGGTGTTCCAAGGCAGCACGATAGCTGTGGCCTCGTGCGCGGACGGTCAGGCACCAGGAGGGACACACGGTGCAGTCCTCCTCGATGTTATTATAGCTCTGCAGAACCTGCACAGGGGGCCAGACCAATGGACGAGCTGAGAGTCCCATGTCCGACACTGCGGGGCCCCCCAGCCAGCCCCCCTGCACTACAGGAGTCCCACACCAGGGACAGAGAGAGGACAGGGTCTCCCTGAGAAGACAGCGCAGAGAACAGCCATCCTAACGACTCTGACCATAGGGCACAGGGGCCGTGCTCGGCACTCCCACAAATAGGCTCTGTGATAACCACAGCAGCAGCAGGCTGGGGCCGAGGCTGGGGTGTGAGGACAGCATTCCTCCTGCAAGAATGTGCCTAGAGATGCGCCCGCCAAAAGAAATAGGACGCGAGCCACGAAGGCAATCCACAAAAGTAGTTTTACGTGTTCTAGCAGCCACAATAACAAAGTGAAACGACGAGAAGTTAATTTCAGCGACATGACTTATTTATCCCAACGGATCCCAAATCTTATCTTTTCAACCTAAAATCAACATATAAGTGATGCGTGAGATACCTTACATTCTTTTGGCGCTAAGCTTTTGAAAGCTGGTGGGTCTCTTATGATGTATCTCATTTGAACTGGCCACCTTTCGGGTGTTCGGTGGCCATGTGTGGCTGGTGGCTGCCGTACCACACAGGGCCGGGCCAGAGCCAGTAGCCTAACAATCTGGATGGGTCAGCCTTGGCAAAGCCAGGTGTCCACAGCCTTATTCCTATTATCCTCCACATCCCCCCTGCCCCCCACCCCCCACTGCCAAGATATTAGAATGGAGGCAATTAAAGTCTCAGCTTTGGAAAGCCTTCTCAAAAGTTTAGATATGGCCCCGCACTTTTAGATGAAAAGACCGGGGCATCAGGGACATTAAGGGACTTGCCCAGAGTCCCTTAATGGGGTCACAGAGCTGATAAGGGATGCTAATCTCTCATTCCTGGCACCCTGGCCACTGGCAGAGAATAGCAGCATAGGCAGAGCCGATAAGGAAGGGAAAAGGCAGGACGAGATGAGGGAGTGACCAGCATCTGCGACCAAGAGGCTGGGCTGAGCACAGCCTGTGGTCCGAGTTCCCTGGCCAAGGGAGGTTGTGCTAGAAGCCCCACCCCCACCCCTGCCTAATTATCCGGCTCCCCTGACTTGGTCTCCCAGGCTCTGGTTCCTGCCCATAGCTCTTCTGGGTGGACCACTCCCTACTTCAAGGACTAGAGAGAAGCCAGGAGCTCCAGGGAGTGACTCCTTGTGTGGCGAATTTTCCCAAAGGGCTGGACCCCAGCTGAGTTCTCCCTTGGCTGGGTGTAGGGTACGGGGGTGACACAAGGATTAGAGGCAGTCAAATGGGCTAAGAACCCCTTGGCCAAGGCAACCTATAAGCCTGGGAGAAGACAAACCAGTAAGAACTGTGGAGTGTGGCCAAAGAGGAGCTTGGCGCAGAGAGGATGGATCCTATAGGAGCTCCCACCACTTCCTCCAACCCCGCCTTGCCATTCAATCTCCAGGGCAGACAGGTGGCCCTCCCCTGGTCTCTTCTGCCCCCACACACCTTATAGACAGCGAAGGCCTCGAGCTCCACGGTGTACAGGCAGTTGGGGTCAGGTGGATGGAAGTGCAGGCGCATGGCCATGGACTTCAGTGGAGGCACACTGCAGGTATCTGGGGTCACCCAGAAGGGGCAATCAGACCTATGCGTCCAGACCACTGTGATCTTGCCCTTGGTGTGGTTCATCAAGCACAGGGGGACAGGGTTGGGGTTCCCAGGCCCAGGGCAGGCACCAAAGTCCACCTCCGTGGGCTCTATGCTGACAGGTGGGGGGAAGATGGCTATGTCATTGGTACCATCGAAGAAGTACTCAGTCATGGGGGAAATGAGAGGATACTTCGGGGATGACGCGTCCGCCAGGTCCTGTGTGGGGAGAGCCAGGTGAGCAGGGGCCCAGCTGCCATTCCTCCTGCCACTGCCCCTCATTCATGGGCCCCTTTCTGGAAAAGATGACAGGGCTCCACACAGGTCATCCCCAACTACTAATGGCACCCGCAGGGCTCTGGGGGAACATGACTTGCTAAGAATTTCTGGAGAAGGGGGCATGGACCTGGGGAAGGGAGCCTATCTGTGGGAGGCCCCAAGTGGTCCATCAAACCTCAGTGGGAATCCTGAGGGCCCCATTCTTATCCTGCTCCAGCTTCTTCTCCCTCAGCAAGGTGCTCAAGATGTCGGGAGGGTAGAATGTCAGGCCCCGTGCCAGGTGTGTGCGGTACCAAGCCAGATGCTGTGGCCTCAGGATGGCTGGCTTGGTGCTGTCTGAGTGGCAGGTCCCAATCAGGTCCAGAAACAGGGGGTCCTATGACATGTGTCTGTATGAGGCTAGATTTTAGCCCCCGCTTGCCACCTGGGCCAGATGCCAGCTGGTCAAGGTGCAATTTGGATGACCTTGCCCATGGTCCTGAGTTGGGTCCTGACTTTAAGGCTCTCTACTCTGAGTCTCCCTCTCCCTAGCCCATTGGCAGCAGCAGCAGCAAAGCCCTTGACCTGGTCTGGAGTGAGCCTCCTATGCCCTTGGCCCAGCCCTGGCAGAGATAATCCAAGCAGAGCTTCCAGAATACAAGAGAGTGATCACCAAGGACTTTCTTCATCACTGGGCCTCAGATTGGTTCCTTCAAGTCCCAGGAGAGCCCCTCCTCGCCTCTGCCCCCACTGCTCACCTGGTGGTGGATGAGACAGGCCACTCGCCGGGAGTAGATGATGGGGTGAGTGGGCCGGAAGGCACAGTGCAGGGTCATGCGGGTCTTGCCCACCAGAGTCCCAAAGGCCGGTCTGATGCCAAAGACACTCTCTTGGCAGTCAATGGCAAACTGGAAGTAGGCTGTGCAGTCCGACTTGTTCTCAATCCACAGGGGCTGCTCCGAGAACTGTCCAAGGTTGACCCAGCTGAAGTTGACACAGTAGTGTTGCAGGGACACATCAGGACCTGAGTGGAGATGTGACTCCTGTGAGCCCCGCCACCTGGGGGGTGGGGCTGGGCTATCAGCCTCTTTGAGGATGTCTCAGAAAGAGTCCCCTTAATGGAAGGTGGCACTTTCTGGAGACAGAAGGCTGAGCCCCAGCAACCCGAGCTGACCTCCATGTTCACCAGAGGGTGAGGGCCGGAATATTACCACCGGGCGTCCAAACTGATTCCACACTGAGCCCACCAGGGGGCAGCAGACACCCAGGCTGAAGGGCATGGAGGCAGGAGGCCTTTCAAGCAGGCCAAGATCCCTTCCCAGTCCTAAATGGGGGCTGCACCTGTCCCCAGAGGCAGTGCGGTGTCCTAGGGTGGCCAGTACCTCTACAGAAACCAACGACTTTGAGCAGGGTTTGGGAGGCACAGCCAGAGGGCATGATGGATAAGTAGTCAATAGTTCTGACGTCCAAGGTCTCAGGGTGGAAGGACACTGACACTAACTTCTTCCCGCCTGGAGGCACAATGCCATTGGTAGTAGGGCACGAGAAGGCATGATCTTTGGCCAGCATGTCTGGGGCTACTTCAATCCGGAAGGGGGCGCTCACCTGTGGGGCCAGGGAGGGGCAGAAGGATCAGGTCACAGTGCGAGGCAGCTGTCCTTACCAAAGTGCCCGGCTGAGCGGGTGAGGACAGCTGAAGTCCATTCTGTGCCCCACTTGTCAGTTTTAGTATGGAGGCCACCTCCACCAAGAGGAAAGAAGAGGCCAAGCTATGTGCCAGGCACGGGACTGCCTGGCGGGCACTCTTTTCTTTCCCCGAAGGTATCAGAAAGGCTAGCTGTGGTCCTGGGGGTAGGACCCCCTTAGGGCTGCTCTTGGAGTTGCTCTGGGGGTGATCAAGGGATACCCCAGCCCAGGCCCCAGCTGAGAAGAAAGGACACCTGTTGACACATGCGTGTATCAACAGACGTGGGTTATGTGAGGCTTGAAGCCAAAGGCACGGAGAGAAAGAGGGCACTTTGTAAAGGGGAGGGGTCTTAGAAGCATCCGGTCCTGTGGTCCTGCCTGCCCCCCACCCCGGCACCCCCCCCCCCCGCAACAGGAGGCATACCGCCGAAGGGTTGTAAAGCTTGATCTGCCTCTCTGCAGTGCAGCCCAGGGCAACTGTGCCGAAGTGTAGCACTTTCTGGGTGCCTTCAGCATCCTGGTCCTCTGGGCGCTTCTGCTTTATGCTCACCAGCAGTTGTGCACACTTGGCTGGGGCAGAGATGGAGAGTCTTGGGAAGAAACCCACCAGGGTCTCTGTTGCCCCAGCTGAAACAGTCCCTCAAAGAAGGCAGGGATCCCCAGGGAAGCACTGGTCTGCCACACCAAGGAAGGCAAAGAAAAGGCAAAGCCTGCAGGGCTGGGGGAGGGTTGGGGGTGGGGGGAAGCTGGTGGAGGTCCTGTGGAGGACAGGCCAGTGGGGGAGGTGCAGGGGTGCACCGTGAGGCTCTGAGACCCAGAAGGGGCAGCAGGGGGACCCCGGACAGGTGAGAGGTCGGGCCTCACCCACAGCCTGCAGCTGGATGCTGCTTTTTTGCTTGCTGCCCTCTCCATACCAGCATGTGGCCTGAACTTCATAGAGGATAGCCAAAAGGGGATGAAAGGTCACCTTGATGTAGGAGGCCTGGCCTGGCTCCAGCAGGCCCGTGGTGGGCAGTATATGGAATGGGCTGGGGAACTCCCAGGTGAAGAAGGTGGGCAGGTCCCTGGAGGGGGGTGGGGTTGCAGATCAGAGCCACTGGGCTCATTTGGACCCCTATCCCTACTTTAGAAATGCAGAGATGCTGGGCCCCTCTCTTCCTCCCCTCCCCCAACAACATCCTGGGACCCTCCTCACCGAGCTCACTCTCCCCACCTCTGAGCCTCAGCTGCTCCCCTCACCCCACATTTTCCAGGCAGAACCAGGCCTCAGCTGTGTCCCCCACGGCACACATGGGTAACTGTAGGGACGGTGGGCAGATCAGACTGTGGCGAGGCAGGGTGGCCCTCAGGTCCACACAGAACATTCCCTCTTCTTTCTCAAACCAGAGCTGGTCCACATACTCCTTCTGCAACGTGAGAGGTGGGAGGCCGGAAGCAGTCACATATCCGTGGTAAGCGTATGGTGTTCAGGGACCACAATCCCCCTCCTCCCCTGCCTCTCCTGGTCTTGGTTCTGCCCCCAGCACAGTCGCTGAGGGCGGGGCTGAATCATGGTCCTCCCCCATCAGTGTCCAAGGAGAGTTGGGTGCTTATCCTTTCACACTGTCTTGGTCTCAGAGATCAGGGGCCTCTTTTGCGAGGAACAAAGTATTTGGGGAAATGTTCTGAGAGTAGGAAGAGGCTAAGGGGAAGGAATCTAAGGCTTGTGGCCAATACAGTAGCACAGACTAGTCTCCAACATCTGACTGGGAACCCCCCTGCCGTCCAGTGAGTTCAGGCTTGGAGCCTCTCCAGGGTTTCCCAAGCTGGAGCTTCTGCTACAGCTGGCAGGATGGGTGTGTGTGTGTGTCTTGGTGGGGGTTGCGGGGGGGCTTTTTGCTGCTCTGCTCTGCTTCCTATTCCAAAGTCATGGTGCCTGTGTCCCTCCCTGACCGCCCTCTCTCAGTGGCAGACCTTACCTCCTCCAGAGGCCGGAAGATAATGGGGAGTGTGAAGGTTATGCCCGGGCTCAGCAAGATGGGCAGGGGGATGACGGTGAAGAAGAACTTGGTCTTGGGGGGCCTGCAGGAGAGAGCCGGAGCTTAAGCATTTCAGGATCAGGGCTCAGATTAACAAGAAAAATCCTAGAGCGCTAAGCTGGGGGAAACCAGGGCTGAGACCAGAGGGACCAGGGTTCCGATCCAAGCCCAGATCTAGGCAAGGCTGTGGAGTCCCAACATGGCTCAAAACTGTAGATAGTGCAGACTTCTGAAATAGTCACAGGAAAACGATACCTACCAATAACTCTGTACCAATAAATGTTCAAGTTTAGGGGCACCTGGGTGGCTCAGTGGGTTAAGCCTCTGCCTTCGGCTCAGGTCATGATCTCAAGGTCCTGGGATCGAGCCCCGAATTGGGCTCTCTGCTCAGCAGGGAGCCTGCTTCCTTCCCCCTCTCTCTGCCTGCCTCTCTGCCTACTTGTGATCTCTGTCAAATAAATACATAAAAAATAAAAAAATGTTCAAGTTTAGATGACATAAACCCATTTCTAGGAAAGAATAACTTACCAAAGTGGACTCAATAATTAGATAATACATTTTATGGCCATCCTACCTAAAATCGTCAAAGCCATTGAATAAGTAGTTAAGAATCTTCCCATAGAGGGGTGCTTGGGTGGCTTACTCAGTTAAGCATCTGCCTTCGGCTCTGGTCATGATTGCAGGGTCCTAGGATGGAACCCTGAATGGGGTTCCCTGCTCAATAGGGAGCCTGCTTCTCCCCTCCCTCTTTTGCTCCCCCTGCTTGTGCTCTCTCATTCTCCCTCTCTCTCAAATAAATAAGTAAAATATTCCCACAGAGAAAACACTAAGTTGGATGGCTTCACAGCAAGTCCTACCAGACATTTGATAAAAAATAACCCCAGACTTATCTTCCCAGTAATATAAAATGAGGGGAAAAATCCCCCCAATATTATACGGATCCATTATAACATTGTTACCAAAATCTAACAGAGGCAGGAGAGGAATGAAAAATTATAGGCCTATCTCTCTCATAAACAAAAGGAGAGAGCCAAAGGAATTTAGCAATATATATAGAGAATACTGAATTATGACAAAGTTGAGCTCACTCCAGGAAATACATGGTTGGTTTAGCAGAGGAAATCAATTAGTGTACTCCACCAGGTTAACAAATTAAGGCAGAAAAAAAAATCAAATGACCATCTCAATAAAGAAAAATATTAGGTAACCTTCAACTTGTTTATGAGAAAAACTCTTAGCAAAGTAGGAAGAGAAGGGAATGTCCTTAACCTGATAAAATCTTTAAAAAATCCAAGTCAAAACCAAAAGCCACAGGAAACATCCAAACCAATGGTGATATGTTGGAACTTTTCACATTAAGATCACAAACAAACAAGGATAAACATCAGTGGAGGAGGAGATCATCAGGGAAAGTATGAACTTTTCAACAAATGGCTTGGGGATATTTGGACATTTGTTTGAAGAAAAGCATCATTGGATCCCTACTTGAAACCATTCAATAAATAAATAAATAAATAAAATAAGATCATTCACAAAAATCAATTCTGCATAGATAAAAGACAAACATGAAAAGCAAAACCACCATCTTTAGAAGATACTATAGGAGGGGCGCCTGGGTGGCTTAGTCATTAAGTGTCTGCCTTAAGCTCATGTCATGATCTCAGGGTCCTGCTCAGCAAGCTCATGTCATGATCTCAGGGTCCTGCTCAGCGGGAAGCCTGCTTCTCCTTCTCCTACTCCGCCTGCTTCTGTTCCCTCTCTCACTGTCTCTCTCTGTCAAGTAAATAAACTCTTTTTTTTTTAAGGATTTTTTAAAAAGATTTTTAAAAAGATTTTTAAAAAAAATTTTTTTTAAAGATTTATTTACTTGACATAGAGAGAGAGATCACAAGTAGGCAGAGAGGTAGGCAGAGAGAGAGAGGGGGAGGAGGAAGAAGGTTCCCAGCTGAGCAGAGAGCCCGATGCAGGGCTCGATCCCAGGACCCTGGGATCATGACCTGAGCAGAAGGCAGAGGCTTAACCCACTGAGATATCCAGGCTCCCCTAAATAAATAAAATCTTAAAAAAAGAGAAGATACTATAGGATAGTGTCCTCATGACCTAGGCAGTGGGAGAGAAAGACTTCTTAAAAGCAGCACCAATCATAACCTAAAAAGATTGATACATTTGATTCCTTTGAAATGAAGAACTTCAATTCTTCAAAAGACATGGTAAATAAATGAAAAGACAAGTCACAGGTGGGAGGAAATATTTACAACACATAACTGACCAAAGATTAGTAGTGAAACTTCTATTTGAAACTTCTATTTGAAAAAAAAAAGACAGAGGTGCCTGGCATGGGACTCTTGATCTAGGTGTTGTGAGTTTGAGCCTTGCATAAGGGTGAAGTTCATTAAAAAAAAAAAAAAAAAGAAGACGACAATCTAAGAGAAAAGTGAGTCCAGACTTAAATAGGAATTCCACTAATGAAATGGTCAATAGCACACAAAAGACACTTAGCTGTGTGGGCAAGCAGGGAAATGTAAATCAGAGCCACAAAAAAATCAACACTGTTGGAAATATTTTAAATTCTGATGATAGCTTTGGTTGGTAAAATTGTGGAGGTGCGGGAATTCGTGCGTGGCTGGTGGGAACAGAAATATGAATGAGTACTTTAGAGAAGAGTTTGACTTTACCTATAAAAGTCAAGAATGGACATGCTTTAGGTCACAGCAATTCTCCTCCTATGTATCTACCCTAGGAAAAAACCTGCAGGTGAAGATCTATACGTGAATGCTGATCACAGTCCCAGACCAGAAATAACCCAAACATCCCTCAGCAGAAGAATGGATAATATATTACAATATAAGCATCTGTTGGACTATTATACTGTGATGACCAAGAATTAACTATTGTCATATGCAGATGAGTCTTCCAAACGTAACTTAACCAAAACCAAGGAGATACAAAAATATACCACACTATTCCACTTACATCAAGTTTGTTAAGAAGGTAAAATTAAACTATATCATCTAGGGATGCAAACATAGGTGGTAAGTCCCTTCATTAGAGAAAAACAAGGAAATCTTTAAGTCAGGAGAGTGGTTACTTTTATGGTCGTGAAGGTGTTTCAACAGGGGAGTAACACACCACGGGAGAAGGTCAGCTTCAGACACGTACTATTCTATTAGTAATCTGGTCACAAGGGTGCCTCTTTCAATAATTATTCAAACTGTGCCTGTTTTATATACTCTTCTAATTTTAAACAATAGCTTGATTTTTGGAAAAGATATATTTATTTATTTTAGAGAGAGACAGAGAGCGCAGTGGGGAGGGGTGCAAGGAGAGGCAGAGAGAATCTCAAGCAGACTCCCCGCTGAGCGAGGAGTTGGACGCAAGGCTGATCTCACGACCCTGAGATCATGACCGGAGCTGAAACCAAGAGTTGACACTTAACTGACCGAGCCACCCAGAGGCCCCTAATTTTATACGAAAATTTTAAAGTTTGGTTTCTAAAGAGTGACTGGGGGGTTTGAGGGCTCCGGGGATGGATCTCTGATCCCTGATACTCATACCTGTACACCATCTTCTGGGTTTTCAAGGACACATTTTTCAGAGCTAGGTTCTTGGTGATCTCCTTCCCTAACGTCCAACCTCTCCACTGCAGTACCTCAGCCACCTCAATGCCCCAGATGACTCTCTTCTTCACTTTGTCTCGCTTCTTTGAGAAGCACACATGAGTGTCCATCAAGCTGGCTGGCTGTCCAGTTGTCAGGGAAAAGGAGGAGAAGAAAGGACATGTTAACAGGGTAAGATTCAAATACCCAGAGAACAGGCAAAGATCTCCCTTCTCCAGGAAGTAAGGAATTACCCCACCTCTGGCCCTTGGGGGATGGTCTTGGAGAGAGACAGTGAGGGGCAGGTAAGCCCTGGAGTCAGATATTACCATTTCTAGGGTTATGGGAATGGTTTTCCAACTAGATTTTCCATGACCCCACCCTGCAGCCTTCCCTGGACCACTCCATCGGGCACTAAGCAGTCTTAGTCTGTTCCGTTCCTCAGTGCACCTAAAGATACCAGTTCCCTTTTGGTGTTGCCTTGTCCTTTCCCACCTTCCCATCCTATGCTTTCGCTGCAGAAGTCTCTCATAGCTGGAGTGGTCTATCCTGCACAATTTTGGAGACGACAAGACTACTCTACCATTCCCTCTACCATCCCTCAACTGCCTGGTAGAGCAGGGGAAGGAGTCAATTTGCCTGCAAGAAACCTCCACTCCCCGCCATGATGTAGGGCCACTCCAAGGGCTGCTCCTGACCATGCTAGAGGAGCTGTGTGCCAAAGCTTCCCATCAATAACGGAAAGTCCTTCCTGAGCTGATCCCTAGCCCCATCTACCTGAGAAGGGAGGGGGATGGAGGGGCAAAGCCAAGGTGAAGGGAAGATGAGCAAGGTACCTCTTCCTACCACAGTCTTTGCGATGAACACTCCACTTACTGCCATGTTACGTTATCTTTGGGCAAGTATTGCTTCCATTTGTTACTTAACATAAAGATATATTCATCCGCTGGACAAATATTTGGTGACTACATACCACATGCCAGACATTGTGCTAGGCACCAGGACCACAACAGTGAACAAGACACACACATATCTTCTCTCTTGGAGCTTACACTCTTGGTTTAAATATTTACCGAGAGTGTCAGGTGGCCAATGTGGTATTTTCTTTCCTGGTCAGCCCATGGAGGAAAGGTGACATGGGTGGGAAAGGGTAATTTATGGTAATAACAGTCAGGACATCAGTCAGGTCCAGTCGGGAAAACAGAAGCCACTGTGGATGTTTAAAATGACGAACTTAATTCACAACCAAGACATAGTGAAATGCCCAGAAGCTAGCAATGTCAAGAAGGGGCGGCCGTGCTTGGTTAGGGGAGGTGCTGGCCTTCTCAGAGCCCTGACGCCTGTCAGGTGGGGACTGGAGTCATGGGGAGATGCAGCTGCTGATGGGACTACTGTCTCACAAGCCGGGGGGCGGGGTGGGGGAGAGAAATGCCCTGGCCCCTCCCTTCCTCTCCACTTCCAATCTCCTGCCAGCTCAGGGCAGAGTAGGGAAGGGCGGCAAAGAAACATGGGGCAGACAGGCCCGGAATGGCACAGAGGGAGGGAGTGAGATGACCCCCAGTCCTCAGGGAAGCAAAAGCAAGCACCATTGCATCTAGAGAGACACAAGAATGCACACACAACACAGACACATGCAGCACCCCACACAGTCACACCCCACACACTCCTAGACAACTGCCTTCTACCCCTGCCACTGCGATGTCACAGAGAGACACCTGAGAGCTGCAAAAAGTCAGCAACATCCACATCTCGATCATGCACACGGGGTCAAGCCCAGGAGAACTTTCTAAGGGAAGAGAGAACCCTTGACTACTCTCTCAGCTCTGACTGGCACCTCTCCAGAGTTCTTCCCATGCACCCCCATCGCCCACGGGCACTCTCACCATGGCCACCAGTCCAGGCGGTGTGGTGCTCCATGTATGCAGGGTATAGGGTTGGGGTTTGGACAGAGGAGTCTGGAAGGACTCCTATCCCGCCCCCCCGCCACCTTGCCCCCTGCCCTGTTGTCCCCCCTGCCCCGCCCACCCTGGTCATGTGCTCACCCGGGCGCTGGTGTTGCTGCTGCTGCAGACGCTTAGCGCCACACTGCTGCCCGTGATGGTGGCCATGGCCGCTGTGCTGGCACTCAGACAGGACCCAGAGTTCATGGTATGGTCCCCGCTGTCCCTAGTCTGTGTCAGGGAGCTTGGGGCTGCCTGGAGGAGCATCAGCCACCTGGAACACAAGTCCAAGGGGAGCACTCTGGCTGAGCCAGAAGTTCCTGCAATGGGGAGCTAGGAAGAGACCAGAGGGGAGACAGGGACATCAAAGAGAGAGGCTCGTGGAGTAGACTCACTGAGGCTCTCATTATCAAAGAAGGGCCCACTTGCCAGCTGTAGCAAGGATGTAGGAGGTGGTGCCATGAGCAATGAGCCTGAATCCAAGATCCAGCGCTTGGCCCAGGAGCCTAGAAACTCCCCATTCAGGAGAGGGACCCAGGGATGAGGCCTGCCACAGCCATGCATGTCATTTCTCAGGAAGCCCCCAGGGAGTGAGGCACATGCATTACCTTTAGCTGGCTTTTGCCCTCTACTTGTTTCTTCTGAACGTGTCTTTTCTACTGTGTGAAGAAGGGCCAAAGAAGAGGTAAATGAGACTGGATAGTTCTTGGTCTTTCAGGTTTTTTCTATCAATATGCAACCTGCAGTCCAGGTTTAAAGTAAGCATTCACTGAAATAATCACTCAATCCAGAGATAAGCAAGTCAACTTCTAGAGCAGAGGGATCCATGGAGAGATTGCAGCTGGGAATTATAGGCAAATATATGCAAATTTAATATGCAAACCATATGCAAAATGTCATATATATGGAGAAGTGCTTTTTCCCAGGGAAAGTGTCCGCAGCTTTCACCAAATATTCAAAAGGATGTTTGGTCTTGCTCTACGGAACACACATGGGACCTAAACACCAAATCCCCTCTTCCTTTAGGGGATTTCCTTTAGCACACATACCTAGGTGTAGCTACTATATTGGACAGCATCAATCTAATACCTTTTTGAACATATGTATATTTTTCAGACTACTCAGTGTCTTTCCCTACCTCTTCGAATAACAATCTCAAAATAGTAATGACTTTTACTGACATTTAGTGAGAACTTATATGCCAAGCAGTGTTGGAAGGACTTCTCATGTATTTTATTTTATTATTTTTTAAGATTTTATTTTTAAGTAATCTCTACACTCAATGTGGGGCTTGAACTCACAAACCTGGGGTCAAGAGTCACATGTTCCACCAACTGAGCCAGCCAGGTGTCCCTTATATATTTTAATCTTTACAACAATTTATGGTGAGATGCAAGCTGTCTTTTATTTGTCCTAAAATTCTCTCTCTTCGAGGCACCTGGGTGACTCAGGTGGTTAAGTGTCTGTCGACCTCAGCTCAGGTCTTGGTCTCAGGGTTGTGAGTTCAAGCCCCATGTTGGACTGGGGCTGGACTGGACTGCATGCACTGGGGCATGCAGCCTACTTTAAAAAAATCACCTCTTTTCAAGTTTGGGGTTCAACTTTCAACTCTTTATTATAACATATTACACTTTAGTCAACAATTTTATGGTTATCCTGTAGAAATTTATGCAGTTTCATCAGACACTCTCCCATCCCCTCCGCATCACCATCCAAAGCAAAAGATTCTGTTGATTCAGTTTTTCCTAATTGGCAACACCTCCAAAACCTCTGGAGAATCTCTTAGATCTACTCACTGACTCATTCATTCATTCACTCACAAAGCATTTACTGAGTAGCTATTATATACATGCAGTGCAGTGCTAAGCAGTGCTAAGCAATGAACAAGACAGGGAAGACCCCTCCCTTCCACTGTAAAGAGGATATTCAGATGGAATCAAAGAAATGTCAGCTGGGAAGGCGGGGAGGAGAGTCCCATTACTTTTTGGCTATTGGATGGCTTTGTAGTCCAGCCTGACTCAGTAAAGTCTGTGACCTCAGGGGATTCTATAGATAGCCACTGCCTCAGAGCTCTGAAAAAATCTCCAGTCAACACCCATAGAAGAAATTAGAGATGATGGGGGGTAGAAATCTGGTCTAGATAAGGTCTTCAGGCTGAGGGAAGAGAGCACTGCTCCTGGAGCAAGGAGGGCTGCATCGGCTCAGGCTGGTTGAGATGGACAAGTTTCTCCACCTTCTTGAGCCCCAGTCACCTCACTAAATGAACAAAGTTGATGTGAAGCTGGAATGAAATAGGCGATTTTAAAAAGCCCTAGATGAACCAGTGTTACTGTAATTAACAATTATAACTTCCATACTCGGTTGAGCTACTCTCCCAAAAGACACCCATCTGCAGTGACTGTGAAGACGCTGGGCCAGTTAGGGGTTGTTTTTAAATCCAATTTTCTAATCACGAGGACTTTAGAAAAATATATATCATCAGCTTCCTTTATTTGCCTCATTTCCAACGTAAACATTCCTAAGATGACCACTGGAAAAGTCGCGTAGTGTGGAGTGGAAAAGAAATTGATAAAATGAAGTGATAAAAATACTTAAGTTCGTTCCTCCCTTCTCTAGGAGATCCCCAGGCTGATCTCACCCAAGTCTCAGTCCTACGGGGCTCTCTAAGGGACATGAAGGGGACCCCCGGCCACAACTTCCCAAAGGAGGTGGTCTTCCGGGACAGATACCTTCGGTGGCCACTCGCGCCGTTCCCCTGGTCCTGGGACCAACTCTCGGAACTCACTCCGCCGCCATATTGTCGTCTCCATAGAGACAGGACGCTCAGGGCAAGGCGTCTCTCGGTATCCCAGGACAACGACGGGATCCCGAATGAGTCAAGGCTCACGGAAGGCGAAAGCGCCGGCCAATTTTAATGTTTACCCTTTTTTTATTCTCTGGTTTTCCCTTCTAGTAGTCACTGAGCTTCTATCAGTCGCGACATGTAATGTATGGTCTCCTACTTGTCGTGACGTCCTCGCAATCCTCATTTTAGTAGACAACCAAATTCACAGGAGGTTACTCCGTGGGCTCGCCCCCGGGAGTGGGAGCCGTTCCAGTTCTTTCCCGCCGCGCGATGGTGACGTAGGGTCAGAATCTCAACCGGAACTTCAGTCTGTGATTGTGATTGTGAACTTAAAAGCACCCAGTAGTAATTTCTCATTTGCATATTGCTTTACGACTGGATTCCTTTTGCAGGTGGGAGAGAAAGTGTCCTATTCGTGTTCTGCCGGCATTTCCTCCTCCCTGGCAGGAAACTAACTCTTTTCTGGGGATCTGGAGGTTAATGGATGAAGAAGGCGCTGGTATGCTAATGTGGATTCTTGGAAGCCCATTTGTTGAGTTGTCCACATTTGCTTTGTGGAAAAGTTCTGTAGAACAACAAAAATTCAAGGGAGTAAACTTTAGGTAATAAGTAATTATTACTTATAATCCACTTGGGTTTTTTTTTTTTTAAATGGATTTGTGAATTGGGCTGCATCCCATCTACAAGTAGAGGGGAGCTCCAGGGAGTTGTGCAAAATGGAAGGTTTTTACAGGCAGGAGGGTGCGTCAAGATGCTATTAGCAAAAGAAAAGGAAGGATTTTTTTCCAGGTAAGGTGGCCTTCCCTTATGGGGAAGAACAGGGGCTCTTATTATAGATTGCCTTACCTTCTTTTGGGGGTTGGAGAGGGTACCTGTGACAGATGACCTCACTGGTGCTGACCAGAAAATTCCTGTCTGATCCTTTAAGACTACATTTCTGGGGGAGGTTGAAACTTGGCCTAAGGGACACCATTTTGGGCTTGTGGTTTTCTTTGTAACAGCTCTAATTTGGTGAAGACTCCTTAGGTGGGTGAAGCCGAAAGCCTCAAAGTTCACTCGTGGGCAATTAAAGATGTTTCACCACCCAGGACAGTGATGGGGAGAGATCTTAGTGAGTCTCAGGGTAAACCCAGAAAATAAACTCTCATTTTGGGAAAGTTGGCATTTACTTGTGAAAGTAAACAGTGGATAGACTAAGATGACAAAGTGGCCTGAGTTGGCCTAGAAAATCACATGGCCAGAGGTTGAGTGAACTGGAGGGAAGGGGCGGGCCAGGGGGCTCATGAAGTTATGCCAGCACCATTAAGTCTGGAATTTTCTTGGGATCAAAGAATGTGTAACTCAGTCAGCTTTTCACCAGTTTTAATGTTATTCTTAGAATCTGAAATCTGCACTTTGGACGTGACAACATCTATGCTGTTTGTTGTTTCTATAATGATTTCCTTTTTGTTTTCCACTAAACTCTTTTTGAAATGGTCAGCCTGACTCAGCTGGACAGGGAAAGAGACCTGTTTTTCCATTCTTAGACTGAAAAGAAATAGGAGCAGTGACTCTGCAGAGAGGGCTTGGTGGTGGCCTCAGTAATCCCAGCAGCAAAACCTGAAGAGGGTAGAAAAGATCATTCTAGGAACCATGTGTCCTTGTGCCTCTTCACTAAAGGAGTGTCCCTCCACAGCTCTGGTGTGCCCATACTTTGGTGGATTCTTTGTCCCTACCCTGTGGGCTCCACTTCTTTGGGTCTCTGGCTGCCTGCTGAGAATTCTGCTGGAGAGCTCTGACCTTGACTGATATACTGGACTCCCAGGAGAGGTCCAAGCTGGACTTTGGTCCAAGAGGCAAACAACATGGAAAGGAATATGGCAAAAGGTTGAGTCTCAGGAGGAGAGAGGAGGTTGGGTTTGCTTTGGAAGTCCCCCTTTCCAGGAGCCCAGAACCCATGGGAAAAAGTGGGTGCTAAGTCCTGGTGACTGTATCTTCCATGGACCCAAGAAAGACAACAGGGTGGATGCTGTTGGGTTCAAGACTGTGAACAAGGGTGGGTGATGATTCAGGAAATTGATGAGGACCAGGATGTGGGAGAAAAGGAGGAAGAAGGACTTGAATCCTTTTGTCTAGAAACCTTCCTGGAGATAATAAAGATAAAGCACACACTCAGTAATTTGGGCTTCAGCACACTCAAATATATCTTATCTAGGTCCTCCCTCCCTTCCCCCACCAAATAGAACAGAGGAGATTCTGGGCTGGGAAATCAGACCTGAGATTAATCCTGACTCTCATTTACTGACTGTGTGACCTTGAACAAGTCACCTGACCTCTCAGAGCCTCAGTTTCCTCAACTGTTACCTGGGAATAATTATCAAAAGGCTCATGTAGCGGGTGTCTGGGTGGCTCAGTCTCAGTGTCCTGGGATGGAGTCCCAGGTCGGCCTCCCTGCTCATCATGGAGTCTGCTTCTCCCTCTCTGTCTCTCCCCCTTCCCCTACTCATGCTCTCTCTTCTATCAAATAAATAAATAAATTCTTTTAAAAAATGAGAGGTCTGGGTGGCTCGGTCAATTAAGCATCTGCCTTCCGCTCAGGTCATGATCCCAGGGTCCTGGAAGTGAGTCCTGCATTGGGCTCCTTGATCAGCAGGGAGCCCGCTTCTCCCTCTGTCTGTCTCTCCCCCCGGCTTGTGCACTCTCTCTCTCTCTCTCTGACAAATAAATAAATATATAAAATCTTTTAAAAAAAACCTTTTAAAAAAGGCTGGTGTAGCAACAGAGTAATCAGGCATGTGAAAAGTATTTGGCACATGGTAGACAATAAAGTTAGCCACACGTGCTTGCACAGATGATGGTCACTCATCAAGTGGGAGGTCCCTATAATTAAGCCATTCAGTTTTCTGTGTACCCTCCCCTACTACCACTCCAGCCTCTGCTCCACACTGGAGAGGTAGGAAGCTTTTCTTCTCGCCACATCCTCCTCTTTTGTTTCTATAAGAAGGAGCCTGCCTTGGTTGGCAAGTCAACCCACCTCCATAACTTGCAAAGTCCCCTCCCATCTTCCTTCCCTGCACTCTGACTCCATTTCCAGTTTTGGTTCTGAAATCAGGTCTACATTCAAGATGTACTTAACTTGGGGGGTGGGGAGAGATGAGGAGGTGAGTCCTCCCATGGAAATTGCTGACTTCTGAAATTAGGTAAGTCTTCCAAGCCCAGCCTGAAGGGTGAAGAGTGAGAGAAAGCTGCAGCTAAGAGGGACACTTAGGTGGTTTGGGGGCTGGATCTAAGAGCAGTCATGGGGCACTCTCTGCATTAGCGTGCCATGGTCCTCTGAAGCTGCTGGAGGTGGGGAGCCTGAATCAAGAGGTTGCTGGCCCCTCCAGCCTGAAAGGGCTGCCAACGCACAAAACTGGCAGGGGACAGACAGTCATATCACAAAAGAATGCAAATGAAAGTTCTATTCTGCTTAGGATGCCCCCCCTACCCACCCTACATGTAGGGTATGTAGAAAATAGGGTTTTCTACAGTTTTATGCCAACCCAAACTCCCTAGATAATTTGCTCCTTCCATTCATTGTCCCCACCAAAGGGTAGATAGACATGCAAGCCAACATTAGTGGGATCAAGGGAAAGAGACATGAGGCTTAATCCCAGGAGACTTGAATTCAAGTTCAGGTTTTACTATCTGAGAGCTGGGTGATTTCAGGCAAATTATTAAACATTCCAGAGGCTGACTTTCTTCATCTGTAAAATGGGGGTAAACAAGGACAGTATTCAAATTTCTTAACAATTGGTAAAGTATGTATGTCAAGCTATGAGTATGGATACCAGCTGGCCTCGGAGCCAGAGCCAGGGTCCTGGTTGCTCCCATTTTGCCAGGCTTTAACCCTTTTGTTGTTGGGTCATAGGGAGAGCTGGGAGTATGGTGAGGGGACAGAGCGGGCAGCCACAGCAGTAGAAGACTCAGCAAGTGACTGGTACCAAAGTACCTCCAGATTTGTAACAATAGCTGTAGTGAATAGTAATAATTGCAAGCGAGACCTGAGGAAAAGTCCCACCTCACCATCAGCTGTTTACACATTTCTTTATTTTTCTAAAGAGTTTATTTATTTATTTATTTATTTATTTAATAGAGACAGCTAGAGAGGAAACACAAGCAGGGGGGAGTGAGAGAGGGAGAAGAATGCCTCTGCTGAGCAGGGAGCCAGGAGAAGGATGACCTGAGCTGAAGGGAGATGTTTAACAACTGAGCCACCCAGGGGCTCCCAGTTTATTATTTCTAGCCAAAACTTGAAGTATCTCCCCCCTGAATGCCTCCTCATCGGTGAAGAATCGGTCACCAGGTCTAACTGCTCTCCTTTTCTAGTCTGAGCAGTGCTCCTTCTCTGTGTTAGCTTTCCCAGCTGTCTTCCCTTAGACCATCTCCTCCTCTCTAGAGCCGCACACCTCTCTGGCCAGCACCATGGACAGCTCTGATCTGACGCCATCCCCTTCCCTCGCCTTCTATCCCCACCGCTCTGACCCACCCAAGTATGGAAGCCCTGAAGTATGAACTGAATGAAGTCCATCCTTGAAAAGATAGTACAGTGGAGTGATTAAGAACAAACTCTGGAGTAAAAAGTTTGGATTTGAATCCCAACCCCACCAAGTCTCAGCTCTACGATTTTGTTCTTTTGCTTCTGTATGACCCAGTCTGCTCATCTGTAAACAGGGAAAACTAACACCTACTTCAAAAGGTTGTGAGGTTTAAGTGTGATAAAAAAAAATTTAAAGAACTTAGCAAAGGGATGCCTGGGTGGCTCAGTGGGTTAAAGCCTCTGCCTTCAGTTCAGGTCATGATCCCAGGGTCTTCGGATCGAGCTCCGCATCAGGCTGTCTGCTCAGCAGGGAGCCTGCATCCCCCCTCTCTCTGATGCCTCTCTGCCTACTTGTGATCTCTCTCTCTGTCAAATAAATGAATAAAATCTTTTTAAAAATTTTTAAAAAAGAACTTAGCAAAGCCTGCCTTATTATGTGTTTTAAATAGAGGAAGAACATCATTAGTCTGTGACTTTCCATCCTATTTAATTCTTCAAACCCTTTTCCAATCCATTTCTGATCAGGCTCTTTCTCAAGTAAAAATATCATAATATGGCCACTGGCACAGTGCAGCTGCCCTCCTTTGGGTGTGAAAATTGACTTGGACTTCAAAGAGGGTAAGGGAGCCCACCCTTGCCTGGTCCATGAGCTCCTGACATTTTTTTTAATCTTAAGAACTTTGAGTTAGTTATAGATATATGGAAGCATCACAAAAGTAGTACAGAGAGTTCTCATTAACCCTTCATGCAACCTCCCCTTAGGTAAGCATCTTACATGACTACAGAAAAACTAAGAAAATTAACTCTGGTACAACACACACTATTTTTTTTTTAATAAACATATTTTAATCCCCAGGGGTACATGTCCGTGAATCGCCAAGTTTACACACTTCACAGCACTAACCATAGCACATACCCTCCCCAATGTCCATTACCCCACCCCCCTTTCCTGACCCCCTCCCCCCAGCGACCCTCAGTTTGTTTTGTGAGGTTAAGAGTCACTTATGACAACACACACTATTAATGAAAGTAGAGAATTGGGGGTGATTGGGTGGCTCAGTGGGTTAATCCTCTGCATTCAGCTTGGGTCATGATCTCAGGGTCCTGGGATCGAGCCCTGTGTCGGGCTCTCTGCTCAGCTGGGAGCCTGCTTCCCCCTCCCCTACTCTCTCTCTGCCTGCCTCTCTGCCTACTTGTGATCTCTGTCTGTCAAATAAATAAATAAAATCTTTAAAAAATGTTTAGAAAGTAGAGAATTATTTAGATTTCACAGGTTGTCCACTAATATCCTTTTCCTATTTCAGTATCCAATTCATGACCTTCCCTGGGGCATTTCCTGAGTCTTTCCTTGTCTTTTATGACAATGAACCTCTTAAAGAGTACTGTCAGTTATTTTGTAGAATGCTGCTCAATCTTGGGTTTGTTTCGTGTGATTAGAGTAAGGTACGTATTAATGGAAAGCATAATACAGAGGTGATATGCCCTTCTCAGGGCATTATATCAGAGGGCACATGATATCCATATGCAACATTGGTGATGCTAACTTTGGTTACTTGGTCAAAGTAGTGTCAGGATTGTCCACTATCAACCTGCTACTTTCCTCTCTTTATTAGATTTTGATCATGTCCATCTTTTGCTTCTCTAGGATTAAGAACTCCCCCAGCCCCACAGTGTGTAATGAACCACCTCTCACAACTCTGCAGGTGCAGCAGCTTTTTCTGCTCACAGGACCTGTCCCCAAGCTTTCATAAAACCACCATTTTGCACACACACACACACACACACACACACACACAAAACAAAAACAAAAAAAGAGTTAAAAAATGAAGAAATCTGTCCTTGAAGTTAACCTTTCTTACCCCTACACTCCCAACCACTCCCCTGAGACACACCCATTCCCTAGATCCTGCCTGGTCACTTTCCCCTGAATCTTCTTAAGTCGGGCACTTGGAAGCATGTGCAGAAGCCAAATGCAAACACACCTGGAGTTTATAAGGACAACAGGGTGTTTCTTGCCCATTTTTAGGGACCTTCTTGTTGAGCCCCTGATAGTTTCTGTGTACAGGGGCACTCTGAGAAAATCTGGCCAGCAACTCTCCACAGAAGGGTCCAGCCTATCTCTCTGGTCTGGCCCCAACCCTTGAGCACTTTTTTCAACATCTAACAATTGGGCTTTTTAAAAGTCTCTAACAGAATTTCTTTCATTTGTCTACGATGACTCCTTACTACCCACTAGCCCAGATTCATGAGCTTCCTTCCTTCTAGAAGGCTCTTCATTCCTCCAGGAGTTTGCTATCATCAGAGATCCTCCCCCTAAAATGGATACATAACATACTTCTAATCAGTTGAGTGTGGAGAGATCTGCTTGTCCAACCTTCCCCTTTGTCTGCATCTCTATCTGCCCCTAGTTTAGTCCAATCAGTGTGTCCTCCCATGCTGCTGCTTTAGAAGACTAAGAGTTGGGGCACCTAACTGGCTTAGCTGGAAGGGCATGCAACTCTTGGTCTCAGGGCTGTGAGTTCAACACCCACGCTGGGTGTAGAGATTACTTACATAAAAACTTATGAAAAAAAGATTAAGAGGCATCACACCCCCTCCAGCCCAAGAGTGACTCCATTTTAAAAAAATTTATGTATTTATGTTAGAGAGAGACAGAGAATGCGTGCATGAGTGGGGGGAGGGGCAAAGGGAGTGGGAGAGAGAGAATCTCAAGTAGACTCTACACTGAACCCAGAGTCCAACACAAGGTTTGATTTCAGGACCCATGAGATCCAAATCAAGAGTAGGACATTTAATCAACCGAGCTACCCAGACACCCCATGACTCCATTTTTTCCCCATGACTCCATTTTTAAAAGCCTTTGTGTAAAAGCATTAAAGACCTTAGAAGATATGTTCATCTGTTCCCATCCCCTCTTTGCGCCTGGTTCTGGTTACCATCACTGTGTAAGAAATCATTCCAAAAATTCAAAGTTTCAAACACACAAACCCTTACTTTATTTTGCTTATGTTTTTGTGGGTCGAGAGTTCAGGAAGGGCTTGGCCAGGCAGTTCTTTCTTAGAGCCTTTCAGATGCTGGCCAGGGCCGCCCTCTGTAAGTTCCACTGGGCTGCGACTTCCAAGATGGTGCTGTGGTCTGGGAGCTGGGCTAGCCTAGGGACAGGAACTCCTATCTGTAGCCTCTCTAGCCTGGCAATCTCATGGTAGAACCAGGAAGAAGCTATATGGCCTTTTCCAAGGGGAGAGAAGTGTCAAATAATTTGTGGACATATTTTAACCATTGCCATTCCCACCAGCACAGGATCCTCTCACAGCTTCTAGAACATTAGTCCTCTAGGACCACCTTCCCTAGTGGGTTCTTGGCCACCCCCAGCCCCACCAGATCTTTTAGGTTGAAGCTGAAATGCATTCCTCCCATTCCTCTGGGATGGAGACTCATCAGTTCCCACCTTCTTCAGTATGCGGCTGGAGGGCACCTGATCTGGTTCTGATCTGGACTCTGCTACTGTGTGTCCTTGGGCAGGTGACTTCACCTCTCTGGCCCCAGTTTCTTCTCTGCAAAGTAGGAATTAGGAACAACCTCACTTCATAGGCTGTTAGGACTTTAAAAGATAATGTGAATAACAGACTTGGCACAGTCGATGCTCCTGCTGATGAAAGAAACAACCGGGAGCAAGTCAGTTTCCCTCTTGGAGACTTGATTTCTGAAATGGGGATAATTCTCTTAACCCAATTCCCCCGTGCGGATGAGAGGGGTCTTAAATGGACTTCAGGGAGGACCAGCCTACAAGTTGAGGCTTCCTGACTCTAACCTGGCCAGGAAGCCCCCTGCATCTCTGCACTGCTGGGGCCCCATGCCCTGTGCGTGCGAGATGGCCAGGGTGTGGCTTGGGGCGGTGCAGCGTGCAGGGCGGCCACTATCTGCCCCACTGGCTTTATCAGATCCGGGCTGGCCGCAACTCAGTCCCATGGAACAAAGAGGCTTTGAGAACCAGGCTGGGGTGTGGGACATGGGGCTGAGCCCCATCAGGCACATTCCACCAGTGGGCAGAGGGCATGGGGTGAGGGAGCCACTGCCTCCAACCCCTACCAGAGAAGTTTTTCTGCAGAGGGAACACCCTCCCGTGTGGGGAGCAGGACCTGTGCCTTCCCACAGGGCCCCCCGTCCTGACTTCTTTGGGGCATTTCCTGCTCTAGCCTTCCCACCAGGCGAGCAGCTAGACCTCTTCCATGGGGCACAGTGTCCCCCAATCCCCAGTCCACCTCCCATTTCCCCTCCTGGCACCTTTAGCGCCCCCCTCCCACCAAACACACACACCAGTTCCCATTTCCTGAGCGTGCCCTGCATCTTCTCAGCGCATGGGCTCCCAATAATCTCTCCACCTACCCTTGACCCCGTCACTCAACCTGGAAGGCAGCAGCCCAAAACCACTTCCAGGAAGTCCCTGATCACCGGGGTCATTGAGCTCATCCAGTCCTCACTCCTGTCTAATTGCTCTCTGCTTCCTCCCATGTGACACTGTGGAGAACTTCTCTCCAAACTTAAGTTGCAGGCAGGGAATTGGCTGAGCCGGGCAGAGGCCCCTGCTGGCCTCCTGGGCCAGAGTTAAGGTTGTACAAGTTGTACATTACAGACGGGTTCTGGGCAGGGCAGGCCAGCCGGGGCTGAAATCCGGGTGTGCTGGTACCCTGGCGTGCCCCCTGTGCCAGGCTCTCACCTAAACAGGCTTGCTGGCACCAGGCCGGAGGAGTTGCCTTTTCTAGTTGGATCTCTTTGCAGGGTGGGGAGGGAGGGATTTGTTAAAATTTTTCAGGGAGCGGCTCCTATTTCCAGTCCCCACACAGTCTGCTGGCCCCCGCCACAGGCCTGGTTGCCTAAAGGATCGGTGCGTTCTGCTCGGCCCATCCCAGCACAGCACTGCAGACTGTCAGAAACCATCCCCAGGGCAGTGTCTTCAGGTGAGGGCAGGCCCACGCAGCTTCGGAAAAGCCATCCCCAGGGTCACTGGGTCTTTCCAAACCAGAGAGAGGAGGCTGCAAGGACAGCTTGAGGAGTGGGTACCTGAGGGGGGCCTCTGCCCAGACAAGTAGGAGAGCCAGGTGTAGAGGCCCCTGTGTTGAGGGCAGTCAGTCCAGGCAGCTCGATAGGCCTCCCAGCCAGATTCCCCACTTTGTCTCCTGTACCACAACACTCCAGGTCTCCCTAGCTCCATTTCTCCCCAAGGACTTGTGGACTCAGGCAAGGGTGTTGCATTTCACCTGGACCGGGCTGTGCGAGGCGACTCTGAATCTCTTCCCCATGCACTCCCAATGCGGGGTGGGCGGGCAGAGAGAATAGGAGCCCCAGGCTCCTATGAACCCAGTTAGACTAGCCTTGGGCAACTAGGAGAAGGCCCTGTGTCATTTGACCCTTGCCTACCTCTCTACTTCAGTTTGGCCACGCCCACATAGGTTTGTGACGCTGGCCTGGCAGTTCCTTCAAGCCCCCAGGCTCCTTCAAGCCCCCATGCTTATGCATGTGCTGTGTCCTCAGCCTGGATCCCTTCCTTTACAGACCCACAATGCAAAGGCCTCCTTGCCCTACCTGTAGCATCCTCACCTCCAGGAAGCCCTCCTAGATCCCCGCCTCTCCATGGCACTCCCATAGCCCCTGTGAGATGCTGGCCACAGGACTCAGCACACAGCATGGGCGTGTTTCCCCTGCTGCTTCCCACCACCCAAGGGTTCCCCATGGCGGGGACTACCACTTTCCATCACTCTGGCATGGGACCCAACACAAGAGTATCCAGTGAATGAGGACCAAACATGTGAATGCAGGTCATAATTGTGGATGCAGGAGCTTTGGGGGCTGCACTTGACCTTGAGAAGAGAGGCAGGCATTGGATCAGTAGCTGCCTGAGCAGCATGGCTGACCCTTCTCTGGGCCTTGGCATTATAGATGCTGGGACAAGGTGGGTTTGTGGGGGGAGGGATTGGGGGCCCCCATCATCCTGTAATGGTGGAAGATGTCTTCCCAGGCTGTCTCCCCATGTCTCCCTGCTCACACATTGTGCCCAGGTCTGGTCCCAGGATTCTTAGAAAAGCCACAGGGTCCCACATCCACCCCAAGGTTGGTTTTTGAGGGTCTGAATTCAGATAAATTCCTTTCTGAATCTTTGCAGCCTTCTTTGTCTGGAGAATGAATGTGTTTCCTGAGGAAACCCATCTAGAACAGAAAGGTCTGGAGACACCAAATGGCTCTGTGTCTGCAGGACGAGTGTACTCAGGCCCAGTAGGAGAACCAGCTGGACCCCATGGGGGGAAGCCTCTCTTTCTTCCTCCCCCTCCCTCTACCCTCTCTCCCTCCCTTTCTTTCTCTCTCTCTCTCTCTGCCTCTCCCCCATCCGCACAAAGAATGTCTGTAAGCAAGAGAATGTACAAACAAATGGACATGAGTATCTTGACCTTGATATTCTGTTTTTCACTGTAAATGAGTTCATGGCCATTCGGTCCCTGTGAACCTGGTTCAGGAGCATCTGCCCATGAGTCCATTCTAGATGTGCTGACAAAGCTGACTTCCAGGCCTGAAATGCTGAGAGTGCCTTCCAGAGAGAACCCAGGTTCACCAAGGGAAAAACCTTGTGGTCAAAACTGGGCCCAAAGGCCAAGATACATGGGTTCGAATCCTGCTTCTGTCCCTTGCTCTGTCACCTCGGGCAAGTTACTTAACCTCCTTGTTCTTTTGTGCTCATCTGGAACATGGTAATATGAAAACATATACCGCATAAGGTTGTTACCAGAATTAAGTAGCTTCCTATAAAGCACTCAGAACAATGCATAGTGACGATTAGTCTGCACCAGACAACAGCAGTTGTCATTGTCGCCTGGAGGACCCTATTTCCTCCCAGATGACACAGCTTCCAGGGCAATGACGTTTTCTCTGATGTTTTCCTCCATGGAAATGGGGGAAGGGTGAGGTAAGAGTCTGAGCAGTCATCCCTGACGCAGAGGAGAGAAACTGGGCAGTGGTGTGTTTTAGCAACTGGCTCTCCATGGTCGGGGGAACTCTACTTCAGAGCGTACACCCATTTCCATGGTATGAATTCTCCTGCTGTGGCCTATTCCAACTGGCTTATGAAATGTCTGACAATTTCACAAATGTACCACTGGACCTGGGCATCTCGGCTATCTGTAGTGAGATCAGCTCAGAAAAACTGGCCTTGGGCTTGAGAGACCACGAGAAAATGAAGAAGGAGGTCATCTTGTCTGGGCAACCAACTGGACCTTCTCTAGACTAAGCCATGTTTCTCCAAGGGCCATCCATGGGCCATCGGCCATGTTGGGTGTGTTTGTAAAAAGTTCCTGCACCTCGTCTGGATCTGTTACAGCAGAATTGTTTGAGTGGAGCCAGGAATCATTTTTAAACACGCTGCACAGGGAGTTCTGAGGTCTGAGACCTGCTAGATTAGGGACCCCTGAGTTATCCCAGAAGTCAGAATGGGCCACGAGGCAGATGCAAATTCTACAGAATCTTCTCATACCATGGTCCATTATTCGCACTGAAGGAAGAGAACTCCAGGTCCCAAGAAAGTCTGGAGCAAGCAGGAAAAGGGCCTTGACTAGGCACAGTGAGGTGGTTTGAGAGGAGTAACGGGGGCCCTGGGCTAGTTACCTCAGTTCTCTCTCTGGTCCAGTAGTGTTTAAGGCAAAGTTGGAGGTCAGCACGTGAAAGGCCTTGCCCGGCACTGAGCCCAGCTCTCTGTGGGCGGGGGTGGGTGGGTAGGGGGAGGCTTTGCTAGGCTGCTGGATGAGGAGGGCCTGCAGAGAGGGTGGGAGCATGGGAGGTTCTGTCCATGGAGGAAGGTGAGCACACCCTGGACAGACCCACCCATGGTTCCAGGCTGTGTATTGGCCCCACTCAGCGTCCTAGACTCTACGGCTCTAACAACTTAAATAATTTTTATTACAAAAGGAAGAAAAGACCAAAACATCCCCCAAATTCTCCCATGGGCTTCCCCCTCCGTGCCAATAAATAAGGTGGGGGAGACTGACCGGAGGGGGAGTGGGGGTCGTGGTTCAGCAGAAGAGGGAGCTTAGCCCGGGCAGGGGTGGAAGGACATCCAGCCCCCTCCCCAGGTCCCGGGCACTGTGATCACATTGGCTGAAACCCAGAACTCCTCCTGCTGACAGCAACAGTCTCTGGAGGTGTCCCGAGGAGTGTGTCCGGGAAGGAAGGTCCTGCCTCATGATGGCCGGGCTGGCTGCCCTACCCTACGGCCTTCTCGGTTCTGGGCAGCTGACGTCGAGTCCAGCCAGCTCCCTGCTGGCTCCCAGGGAATCTAGCAGCATCAACTGAGGGGCAAGCCCACCTACAAGGGGCCTAAGACATGGAATGGGCCTTCCCCTGCAGGGGAGGCAGGTATGAAAAGTCGAAGGGAGAGCTGGCTGGGTTGGCCTTGCTCTGGCAGCCTCGAGGTCTCTAGGGTAGAAGGCTAGACCAGCCCCTCCCACCTCCACCAACCAGGTGGGCTTTCAACTCTGTCACGACATCGAGGTGGGATGGGTGGTCGACACTGGCACTGCACAATGAAGTTGCAATGGTATGTCTCCGTGAAAGAGGAAATGGTGGGAACCAGTGCCTCCCGACTCAGGTCCCGTCCAGCACCAGTGCCCTGCTGGCAAGGAGGCTTTTGGACCGAGTCAGGAAGCTGCAGGAGGGCAGCCAAGGGGACTTTTCAGCTCCCTGGCCCGGCCATGCCCAGCGAGTGGAAACTGCCCTCTTCCAGCAGGAGCCGTCCCAGACGGTAGAGCAGCCGAGGGTACCAGTGCACGCCCTCTCCCGGGGTCCAGCTGCCCCACACCGAGCTGTGAAACAGTCTCAGGGGCCAAAAGGCCAACTGAGCCAGACGGTGGTCGGCCACGGCCGCGAAGCAGGAAGCCACCACGTCCTCTACCACCAGCGTCCCGTGTCTGGTTAGTGGGGCGTAGGCCCCCGCTGCCACGTGTGTGGAGACAGCCGCCACTCGGGCAGCCTGCAGGCCTGGCACCCCAGCCACCAGCACGTACTGGCCAGGCTGCACTTGGCTGGCAAAGGTGGCCCGGAAGTGGGCCGCTGGTTCCGTGTGATTGTTGGAGGTGAAGAGCAAGTGGGCAGGCGTGAGTGCCAGGCGGCGCGGGGGGTCCTGGGTCTCGATGACCCGGAAGGCTCTCAGCTTGTCTGGCTCACGGTCCAGGAAAATGAGCACGTCGCTGAAGGTGGGATTCCCATCCTCCCCCATGGCCAGCACCCGGTCTCCAGGCCTCACGGCTGACAAGGCCACACGTGCCCCACTCTCCAGGCGCACCTGGGCTCCAGCAGGAAAGCAGCCTCCCGTCTTGGCAGCAGCCGAGTGCTCTGTGGGCAGAAGGGACACAGAGGTGTTACCACTATGTCAGAGCTCCCCTCCGCAGAGCCCGTCTCACCCCCAGAGTGCCCCCCGCCGCTGCTCACCATACACCAGCTCTGCCCCCCACACACCCCCACTCCCACGCAGCCCTGAATCCACCCCAGCCCACGATATAATCTTCCTCCCTTCCCCCACCGCCACCCGATCGAATCCTTTGCCAGCGAGAGGAGTGGACTCAGCGTGCTGAGACCCACGGGTGAGGAGGAAAGGGCCCTCCTGAAGCCCGGGGAAAGCCCCCGCCTGCCCTCCATCCCGACGGTGTCATGAAGCTGTCGGAGAGGACCAGGACTGTCTGAGCCGGGTAGCAGTCGGCCGTGCCCTGGCCCTCGGCAAGCAGCAGTCTCCGTGGAGAAGGCACTTAGCTCCTCTGGGGTCTGGAGGTCCCGTTATTTCTCATTCTTTGCTCGGACACTCCCCCAAAATTGCCCTCTCAGATGGACTTCCCAAGTTCTGGGCCAGAGCTGAACCCCAGAGTCCACAAGGAAGCGAGAGGAGGACCGGCCATGCACAAACACAGATTTCTGGGCAGCCTTGAGTGGACAGTCAGGCCAGGGCCCGGCTCACTGGCAAGGGTAAAATCACCATCTTCAGTTCGTGTGCTGGGTCCTTGTGTGGGGACAGGACATGGTGGCACCGGGGAGTGGGATGGAGGGCAGTGTTGGGGGTCAGGAATGAGGATGGAGGTGGCCACTTGGGGAGTTGGCCCCGGGCCAGTGTTTCACAGGTGCAGGGTGGATGTGACTTGAAGCAGATAACCACTGGCGGGCAAGTGCCCGAGGGGAGGGTGGGGGTGGGGGCCCCACAGTGGGCCCCGGTGGGTCTGGGAATAGGAAGCAGTGGGCCTGGTCTCAGTGTGCCAGGTCTTCAAGTGTGACTATGGCCCGGTGCCCACAGCCTGGTGGGGCTAGGCTGGCCATCACGCAGGAACCTTTTGAAGCATCTGTGACTGGGTTCAGTGTAGGTGACAGGGATGTTGACAAGGTCGAGGGAGGGGCGAGGCCCCCATGCCTGCCCATTTGGATCAACAAGGCGGCCAATCTGGGAAAATCCACTTTATTGAGTCCACTCTGTTTATTCTGGCTCTCGTGGCTGGCTTTGCCCCAAAATGTCCAGCTTCAGGGCCCTGGGGGGAGAGGTTGGGGACACCTGCACCCACCACCCCCAGGGGAGCATACGAAGTGCCCTAAAGGGCCTGACCTGCCACAGGGTTGTGGATTCTGAATCTCTGGGCTCCTGGCTCCCGGTCAGGTGGGCTGGTGTCTGGGCACGCCCTGGCCCCGGCCCCGGTCCCACCACCCACTTCCATTCTGAGTCAGCTGAGTGGGGAGGCCATCTCTGTCACAGCCTGGCTTCCATCTGTCCAGCTCGCTCTGGCTTGCACTTCCTGCGGCAGGCTCTGGACTGTGGACTGCAAGGCCGGCCCCCAGCGGCGCTGGGACAGGCCCTATCTCCCTAGGCTCCTTCCATGACACTACCAGGGACGGGATGGGCAGGTGGTCACAAGCAGCAGAGGGGAGCGCTGCAGACGTCTTCTTCCCTGGGGTCCCCTCCTCCATCCCCTGGCCGGCCTCTTCACCTTCAGGGCAGCAGTGAGCCCTGTGCCTGCCCATGCCCTGCGGCCCCGGCCCCGGGCCCAGCCCCCAGGCAGCGGCTCACCGGACTTGACGGAGCAATGCACGTGGGCCTTGGACTCGTAATACACCCAGTCGAAGCCGGCCTCCACGGCCAGGCGAGCCAGCAGTCCATACTTATTGCGGTCACGGTCTGAAGTAGTAATGTCCACTGCACGGCCCTCGTAGTGCAGCGACTCCTCTGAGTGGTGACCGTCCTCGTCCCAGCCTTCAGTCACTCGCAGCTTCACGCCAGGCCACTGGTTCATCACCGAGATGGCCAGAGAGTTCAGGCGGTCCTTGCAGCGCTGCAAGAGGAAAGCACGTGGAGTTAGGGGAAGATGCTGGCCTGCGTGCCGGGCCTCTCCCAGATCATCTGCCTGAGTTGGGAAACCCGGGAGGTGCTCTATCCCTGTCTCTTAAGAGCCCTAACTTGCTTTCTTGCATTCTAGCATCTGGCTGCTCCAGGGACCTGGACCGCACGGTGGCGCCACAAATCCGGAGGGCCCGGCAGGAGGTGCACCCTTGGGCGACCTTCTCTGATAAGTGGCCCCTCCCTCCTGCACTTCCTCCCCTCAGATCAGGCCACCCGTCCCTCCACAGATGGGGCTACTCTTCCAGCACCCAGTCCCCCTGTCCCACCAAGGCCCCGGAGACCAGAAACCACCCTTTGCTAGCAGGGTGTGGGGTGGGGGGTGGGGGGAAGTGGTAGCAAAGCCGACTGCCTCCAGGACTGCTAGGCATGCAAGGCCGGAGGTGCCCAGTAGGTGTCACCGTAGCCTCAGGGCTGAAGCCCCTCAACCCCTGCCCTGAGGCACGGCAGGTGCAGAGCACCCCAGCAGCGTGGGGGTGTGTTGGAGGGGAATCCTGGGCTGCCTGGATCTCTCCAGTGCCACAGAGTTCTTCCTTTCAATTCCTGCCTCGACTGAAGATCTAAAAGCAGAAGCAGGGGAACCAGAAGCTGATGGAAATGCTAGCTCACAGCCCCGCCAAATGGAGGGCGACAGGGAGCGTCTCCCCCTACATGGGGAGCCTGTGGGGTTGATAATCCCAGGCCACTTCTCCCTGAGTCCAGAGCCATGAGCACCTCTGTATGGCCCCTATCAGAGAAGGGGCCCGAGGAAATGAGCCTCTGATCTCAGCAAGCCGGCTCCACGCTCTGTCTCACATGGGGGCGGGAGTCGAGCTGCGCCCTCGCCTACCGGGAAGGACCAGAGAGCTCATCTGTCTGTGGTGACTCCCACTGTGCCTGCAGCCCAAAAGACCCTGCAGTTGACTGGGGGGGGGGGCTATGAGAGAGGGGTCCCTTTCACAGTCCTTGACTGGGTTCGGGGCCCTGCCAAGCCTGGGCAGCCGGTGCCCCACCTGGGAGAGCCCAGGCCCCACAGACCCTTGGACTCCCAGGAGCCAACAGCGGCTACAGCCCAAGGTTTGGCCAACCTTCGGGGCGAGCAGCCTAGCTGGGGGGCGCTCACTGCCCAGGGAGGGAGCTCTGCGTGCTCCTGGCCTCCAGGCTTCTAGCCCCCCACCTCCGCCGGCCCCTTGGGCCCCTGCTCCCCGCCCCTCTCCCTCTCTCCCCCTCCCCCCGGTCCAGAGCTGGGCTCGCGCTGTCAATGATTGCCCAGCCCGTGGCCCGGATCCTTATCTGCATTCCTCGGCGCCCAGCCCGGCCCGGCCACCAGCCAACCTTCGGCCCCGACACCGGCCGGCCAGCCCCGGCGCCAGGGCGCAGGCTGAGGGTTGTGGTGGAGCTGCTCTTCCCAAAGCACCTAGGGAGCAGGCTGCCTGCCTGCGGGGGCAGCCCCGGGACACCAATGAGGAAGGGGACGGAGGTTTCTGATTCCTTGGGACCCAGGCTGCAGGAAAGAAAGTTTGCCCTCCAAGAGCGTGGGCTGAGCGGGTCCTCTTCAGCGCTTGCAGACACTAGCTAGCTTAGCTCTGCTCCCGGCCTCCCCAGGCGGGCATCGTGACTCTTCTCTTTCAGCCCTTCCCAACCTGGCCACCAAGCCCAGGAATCCCCCAAGTTCGTTCCCAGAGCCCAAAGTTCCCAGCACCCCACCTTTAACCGCAGCTGGGCCGCTCAGCTCTAGGGACAGACACGTGGGCTCGCTGGGCAAGTTCCCTTTCCCACCTCCGCCTCCCACCCCAACTGTTCCCGCTGTCCCTAAGACCAGACCCGGGGGAACGCTACTCCAGGAGAGGGCAGCGCAGCGGACCACGAGCGCGCGGGAAGGAAAGGCCTTCTGCGCCCACAGCTTCTTTGCCTCTGGGGTGCCCGATGGCTTCAAAAGGAGAGGGGCGCAGCGGTGCGGAAGGTTAGGCCCGGAGGGACTGATGGGTCCCGGAGGCGCGGGAGGCGGCGGGGTCCAGGTACCTCCGGGTGCCGCGTCTGACCTCAGCTGCCTGCACTCCGGGCCAGAGAGGCTGCAGCCACCGGGCTGGGCCGTGGCGCTTAGCGGCGGGGAGCTCTTCTCACAGCCTCCGGCGGGTTCGCGGATGTCCGCGCTGCCCCCGGGGACCCCTGGCCGGCCCATCTTGGGCAGCAGGCGGCCAGGCTTGGCGAGAGGGGCAGGTGCCAGGGGGCGTGCCAGCCAGTCGAGAAAAGGTGCCAGGGGGGCGGGGAGGGCCGGGCAGGTGGCGGTGCTTCGGCGGCGGCGCCCTGCGAGGGCGGGTCGCGCTCACCTGGGTCATGAGGCGGTCGGCGCCCGTGTTCTCCTCGTCCTTGAAGATGATGTCGGGATTGTAGTTGGGGGTGAGCTCCTTGAAGCGCTCCGAGCTGCGCGCGATCTTGCCTTCATAGCGCCCGCTGGCGCCCAGGGTCTTCTCGGGCACGTTGGGGCTGAACTGCTTGTAGGCGAGCGGCACGAGCTTGCGCGGCGGCCGCCGCCGGCTGCCCACCACCCGGCCCGGCCCGCAGCCCCGCGCCGCCGGCACCAGCAGCAGCAGCAGGAGCAGGCAGAACTGCAGTCGGGGCCGGAGCCGGGCGGGAGACATGGCCGGGGAGCCCGAGCGAGCGGCGGGCGAGGGCGCCTGGTGGGCTGGCGGGCGGGCGAGTCGACGGGAGCGCTGCGGGGACTCAGGCGTCCGGGTGGCTCCGGGGGGCTCCAGGCGGGGGCGCCATGGGCTGCCGCGGCGCGGCGCAGGGCCGGCGGGACTCAGGTGCGGGGCGGGGGCCCGGGGCCCTGGCTGGTGGCGGCGCGCTGTCCCCCTCGGCGCCTCGACTCTGGGCTGCCCGGCTCGCCGGCCGCCAATAAATAGGCCGGCCCGTTTGTTTTGGCAACGCGGCGGCGGCGGGGGGCGGCGGGCGGCGGGGCTGCGGGCCGCCGGGCTGGGCTGGGCTGGCCGGGCCGGCGGGGCTGGCGGGCCCCGCGGTTAGCACCCCGGCCCGGCGGTCAGGCGGCTCGGGCGGAGCGGGAGCTGCTGCCGTCTGCGGCACAGCTCGGGGCCGAGTGAGAGGGGAAATGGAAGAGATCCGGGCTCGGGCCCCGCGCAGACCGCACCCTACCCATGTCCCTGCCTCCTGTGCGCTCGACAGCGAACCTGCAGCAAGGGCGGCACAGCCTCCTCCCCCTCGGGCGGGCGGCCCCGGCACCAGCCAGCCCTCGTCCCGCTCGCTCCTCCGCCGCGACCGCCCGCCCGCTGCCCTCGGCGCCCCCTGCGCTGCCTGAGTTCGCTCTCCCCGCCCCGACGCGCCCCACCCTGCCTGGGCCTCGCCTCTGGGTTCCCCGCGGCTCCGGGGTGCCCCGCCAGACGCAAACCTCCCGGACAGGAGCTGCCACCCCCACAGAGACCGCAACCCACGGCGCGGCCGGACGCGAGGGGTGGGGGGCAGTGGCGGGACCGCACAGCCGCCTACGGTGTCCCCTGCGGGGAAGTAAAGCCAAAAGGCAGGAGGCCGCTCCTAACCTGGGGCCCCGCCCTGGCCCAGGAGACGCGCCTTCTCGGCTCGGCTCGGTGGACTGAATTCCCTATCAACCCGGCGCACATTCTATGACCCCCAGGTGTGCAGCGGGGGAGTGGAGCATCCAGCCCCACGAAGAGTCGGATAGGGGGGTTTGAGTTGGAAACACTATTAAAGAGAGCAAACTGAAGTTGCAAAGGGAGGGGCCAAGGTGCCAAGAAGAGTAGCTAATGGTGAAACCGCCAGAATCCTGGAGAAACTGACCACCGCGGAGAGGGGCAGCACAGGTCTCGGGGACAGGGACTTGCTAAGGACCATCTCAGCGATTTAGAGATGCTGGCGCGCTGGACAATTACTCTGTTATTTCTACTTGACAAATTCAAAAGCACAGAGAATACGCAGAGGCAGCCAGAGAAGCATGGATTGTGTACCTACTTTAATATGCCTTTCAGGAAAGCTGAATGAATTCGAATTTATTCTTCTAAAACAAGAGAAGGCAAGTATGTTAAAGACAAATGCCACCATCGCAACAAATTATATGATTCGGTTGCAATATATCCTACACATTCAGTAGAGATAGAAAGGTTTAAAAATGCTTGTTCCAAGAATACTAACACAATAAGTACCGTTTTACTGATAGGTGCCCGAGGCACAGAAGCTAGTAGATATTATTATACTAAGTATTCTAGTTGCATTATCTAATTTAAACTCACACCCCTCAATGAGGCTATTATTATTCCCAGTTTACAAATGAAGATTTTGAAGTTCAAAGAAGATGAACAACTAGTCTCTGGCTGAGGAGCAGAGGGGAATTCAAATCCTCTACCCTCTACCTGGGTCTGACCCCAGAGCCCCAGCCCTCTCCCGCACTGGTGTGCTGGCCCTCTGTCTTCTGCCACCAGTACAGCCCGGGGTTTGGATGGTGGTGGCTTTTCACAGATGTGCTCACGTGTTCTCTGGATCGATTTTGTGAACAGAAGTTCAGAATTGCTGAGGACTCAAGGTAGTGCTTAATCCAATCACTTCATTTACAGAAAAGGAAACTGAGGCCCACAGAAGGGAAGTTATGATGACTCCACCAGAAGTAGACTTGGATACAGTATGGGCTCTTTTCCTTCTCTTTGCCCCATGTTCCCACTGGGTTTCTTCCTTCCTTGGTATTTGGATTCTGTCTCCCAGTCTCAGACCACTCTGACATTGTTTCTTTTCTTTTCCTTGAAAGCTCTCAAAGAGCTTTAAGGCATATTTTCTGGGGCTCAGAAGCTATCCCTGCGATATTCCCCACCTGCCTGCCTCTCTTCCGCTGATTTCTGGGGCAGACTACTCAGCCAGGTCAGCACCTCTCCCAATCCAGACAAACTGGGGCTCTCTTCTTATGAAGCTCTAAAGAAGACCACCCCATAGGCTTCCAGGGTCACCTGTCCCAATGTGTTATGTAATAATCATCTAGAGCAGTTTTGCCTTAAGTTCAGTCTATCTTTCTTCCTTTCTCTCTAATGCAAATTCAACTCCTTTCCTTTTTTTTTTTTTTTTTCCTGGTCTTAGAGATCAAGGCCATTAACCAGCTTCAGTCTCAAAGAGTTTGTTAAATTCACTTTCAACCTTCTTTTCTCCAAATAAAAGACAATTTAAGGGGCGCCTGGGTGGCTCAGTGGGTTAAAGCCTCTGCTTTCGGCTCGGGTCATGATCCCAGGGTCCTGGGATCGAGCCCCACATTGGGCTCTCTCCTCCGCGGAGAGCCTGCTTCCTCCTCTCTCTCCCTGCCTGCCTCTCTTGCCTACTTGTAATCTCTGTCAAATAAATAAATAAAATCTTAAAAAAAAAAAGACAATTTAAGATTCTCTTAGAGGCTCAGACTTATAACCATGTATTAACTTTGCCATTCTTCCTCTCACCTCCCTTCTTAAACTGTGGCCCTGTTGAATACAGATCTCTGGTAAAGACCTGATTTGTGTCAAGAAAGCACTCGTTGGTGCTGAGAGAGTTGGGCATCAAGGGTGCTCCTGGTATGGGGGGTGCCCTTACCGCAGTGTGACCTCGTTGGTTGAGATCGGGCTCCACCAAGTCCAGCCCCTCCTCCGCCTGGCTAACTTAGGAACAGCGCTCAGGGTGTGGACTGGGAGAAGCAGGGGACAGTGGGGGGGGGCGTGGCTGATATTTATCAAGTCTATTCTCTATGACCCTTACCTTAAGCACTTAGTCAAATCTTCCCAACAACCCCCTGTGCATGGCAGTTATTATTCTCACATTACGAATCTACAACCCTAAGGCTCTAAGGGTAAAGTTACTTGTCTGGGGCCCCACAGTCGAGATTTGAACCCTAGAGCTTCTTCACTCCGAACTTACACTTTTTTCTCAGGACACAGTGGTGGTTCAAGATCTGAATCTCAAATTCAGATCTGCATCCATCCAGTTGCCTTCAGTGGAAGGCAGGTGGGGGAGAGGCCCATGAGTAAAGCATCGTCATTTCCATGGCAGTGATCCTGGAGCGCTTTCAATCCCAACTGGGGCCCAAGATGGCTTGGCTGCGCATGTTCTTAGCTGTTCACTAGATGTGGGGTAGCTTTGGACTTGCACTCATCCATCCAGAAGCAAATGCAGCCTGCTCCTTTCTCTGGTCACTGGTAGGCTCCTGTTGCCAATAAACTAGAGAACCAAGGTGTGCCACTCCCGGGGCCACCAATGGCCTGGAGTTTAAGCAGCAGCAGCAGAGCCTGATGAGGGCACCTCACATCTGAGTCCTGGGCCTATTGGTAAAATCACTTTCCTTCTCCCACCTTTAGACCCTTCACCCCCTCAATTGTCTGGATTTTGCAAAGAACAAAGTAAAATCTATTTCTTTGGATACGCTGATTCCTTTTTTGCTTACTAGAGTGCACATTGGAAAACTAGATTGGAAAGAAAGAGGAGAGGGAGGAAAAGACACCATAGAACCTGATAATTTAAATATCTGTTGGGGGCACCTGGCTGGGTCAGTCAGTAGAGTGTGGGACTCTTGATCTCAGGGCCATGAGTTCCAGCCCCATGTTGGGTGTAGAGATTACTTAAATGAAAATTTAAAAGTTTTACTATCTGTTTATTAGACTACTATGTTAGTATATTTACTCCATCTTGAAATTAACACTGTCGTACAAATACCATGTGCTTGTTGTCATCTATTCATACAGGTGTGTGTAGGTATGTGCGTGTGTACAGACGTGTGTGTATATCCACAGATACACACACACATACTGCGCTGGTCTGTATTTCTATAATCTAGTCTTTTTCCTCCTAGTCCTGCCACTTGCCCGGATCAATCTTGCTCTAAATCCATGGGTGCCGAGCCACAACCAGAAAAGTTTCAGGAATGCAGTTAGTCGAATACCTGCCGGTGACTCAGGGCACAGCAGCCCTGGCTCATGGAAAGAGCACCAGGCCTGGAATTGGCTGATCTGCACCTGAACGTGGTCTCTGATACTTTCTACCCACGCGGCCTTGGGTAAGTCACTTGACTTCTCTAAATTTTAGTTTTCTCATCTATGAAGTGAAAAGCTTATCAGTTACCTCGGAGGACTGTTGAGAGGGTTAAAAGTATACGCTGTAAACTACAAGTATAATCTGTAAACTACAAAGCTTTTGTGTCATTATCCTCTGCTGGGTTGGCTAGCAACAGCGGCTGTCTGATTCCTATCATCCGTCCAGGGGGAGTAGCATCCATCCAGCTGCTCATACTCTGATGCTCATACTCATGTGTCCTGAGACAGTAGTGGGATTAAGAGGATTCTTTCTCTGAGGGATCATCTACTTGTGCACAACAGTGTGATGGGCACATAAAAACAGAGAACGCAAACAGAAAGTCAAAGACACAGTTGTCCTCAAGAAATTCACTATTTAACCTCAAAAATAAATCATGAAAATAAAAGACAGTTACGAAGCTGTGAATACCACTCATGAATGAATACAGAACAATTTATTATAAACTAGAGAAGTCAGTAGATCAGGGCCTAGAAGGGTATGGAACTGAGAAGCTGTTAGCCTGGGATCTTTTCTTCCCATTGACCTCTCCCACTAGTTGTCCCAGTGACTGAACTGTTGAAATGTTTTTCATCATCTTTAGATGATTTTGACATCTATTTCATAGCTGCTCTTATTCCAACTGATGATGGGGTTAGACCTCTTGAAAGATATCAGTTTTGAAGGAGGGGAAGGAATACCTGAAAAGAATGAAGAGGAAACTCAGAGATGGGCTGTGGCTCAAACACAGATGATGGCACAGTGATAATGAAAACCCAAGCTGGACGATCTAGGAAAGGGGGAAGCCCCACTGCGATCTGATGCAACCTTCACAAAAGCCTTATGAAATTGACACCATTATCTTCATTTTATGGATGAGGAACTAAGGTTCAGAGCTTGTAAGTGAGGGAGTTGGAGTTGGAATCCAGACCGGTTTGACTCCATAATAATCCCATTTCTTCGTGATTCCTGGGGCAAGCACACTGGGTTGTTGACCTCTGTTCAAGACACTCATTTTCTCTCTAAATCTAGGGGACTCTTTTGTTACCTTTATCTTGGATTTTTAACACCTCATATCTTTGACCATTTCCCCAGCTGGTTGGGATCACTCTGATTTCTGTTGATTTTTAAAGTGGGCTCTACACCCAATGTGGGGGGTCAAACTCACAGTCCTGAGATCAAGAGTTCCCACTGTACCGACTGAGCCAGCCAGGCGCCCCTGTACTGTTGATTTTTTAAAAAATATTTTTATTTATTTATTTGAGAGAGAGAGCGAGCATGAGAAGGGGGCGGGTCAAAGGGAGAAGCAGATTCCCTGCTGAGCAGGGAGCCCAATGTGGGACTCGATCCTGGGACTCCGTTACCTGAGCTGAAGGCAGTCACTTAACCAACTGAGCCACCCAGGTGCCCTTTACTGTTGGTCTTTTTAAAGAGGTTAGCAACTCCACCAAATTTGGCCCACACGCAGAAATGGTAGCGGGCCTATCTTTCAAGCCTCAGATCAGTCCAGAGCACATTTTGGAGATCCAATTAGAGCCACTCAAATGCTTTGAAAGCCAGCTGTTGATCAGAAATGGGAATGTCAAGTTCCCTTCCCCTAACAATAAGCTCATTACAAGGCACTTCAGAGAGATTCCAGCATTAAAGACCTTGCTTTGATGACTTCAAAAAGGTAGGGGAAAAGTAGCAATATTAGAAGAGGTCCCCTGACCCCCGCAAATCAGAAACTAAGGACTGTGGGAAACTCTTATAGAACGAAAGACATACATACAAATGTATTTTTGTATATGGATAATAACATGTTTGTTAACTAATAAGCTTTATTTCAACCCCAGTGTCTCTATTTGGGAAGAAATTAGTTGCTTCAAGGGAGTCTTGGAAAATACTAGTTCAGTGGATGTTTGGTACGGGAGACGGTACTACTCTTTTAATACTCAAACGATGCTCTTGGAATGCTTTCTGTAACTGGGTTTGGATTGGCCCTCTCCCACTCTCTCACCAGTCTCCCTTGGTACGGATAGCACCCTGAGGAGACTGGGGAGGCACAGCCAAAGAAAGCAAGAAGGTATCCTGTCACTTGTTTCTTTTAACTTGTATTCTTAGTTTCTGCACAAACCATGGAAGGGAGGAGGAGAAGTGGGAGGGCAGCCTGCTTTTGGGGAGGGTGTGAGGTTGGGAGGTGGATCACTCTGATAAGTAAGATGGTCAGTAGAGGTCTCCCTGAGTGTGGCTTGAGCCAAGACCCAAAAGAGGTAAGGTCTTCAACCACGCAGATGTGTAGGGAAGCGTGTTCTGGAGCAGAGAGAGCAAAAAAAGGCCTTACGTGCTTGCATATTAAAGAAATAGCAAGGAGACCAGTGCGATCAAGGACGAAGCTGGAGGAAGAAATGAAGTAAGCCTGGTTTTCTGCTCGCTAATCATGAGTACAATTTTCAAGCTTTGTATAATGCTCATACTGAAGATAACTTACCCTTAAAGAGATTTATGTTTGATATGTAAATATGGACACAATATAGTCCGGTAACAATAAAAGCAGGTAATAAAAATAAAAAATAAAAATGAAAAAAATATATATATAATAAATAATAAAATAATAGATAGGATTCTTTTAAACATTTTTTAAAAAGAGACATAGGCATGGCTCTCACTTTCTACTTTATACAGTTGAAAACAACTATCCCTTCACTATCATCTTGGGATGGGAGGCTTCTTGAAAACAGGAGCAACAGCTCTATGGCCAGAAAGCAAGTAGCAGAACATCTCTGGTTGGTGGGGACGCTGCTGGGTCAGCACTCAACATATACAGGGCTTGAATTAATGCATGTTTAATTGTGCCTGTTTCTTGTGGAATATGGGTTTTTAAATTTCATTCCTGATATAGTTTCTACAAACCTTTGCCTTTCTTTGAATTCCTTTGTGATGTTTTGGAACGCCCGGTGGACTTTCCCATTGACAGTCCCAATCTATATATACAGCACAAGGTTTAACCAACCAGCCTGGCTTCCGACGTCCCCCTTTCAGGTCTGAACTACGGCCCATCCTCTGGAGCTTTCACTGGGTAATCTTTCTTCCCACTGACTTCTCTCCACTAGTTGTCCAACTTACTTAACTGTTGAAGTGTTTTCCATCATCTTTAGATCATCTTGACATCACTTTTGTACCAGCTTCAATCCCATCTGATGATGGCCATTAGGATGGTTTCAAGATTCCTCTCCGGGAGCATACACACATCTTAGAGTCTCACTCCCAAGAACTATTTTCCAGGTGTCCTTCTGCCAGTTTTAAACCAGTTCCTGCTTTAAAATGGCTTTGGGGAAGGACCCACAGGAGCCATGCCAGTCCCCAAATTGCCACACAGCACCCTCAGTGAGAAACATCAAATGCTCCCTCCTGGTGTTCCGTCCTCGCCCTATATGACATGATCAAGTACAGTTTCGTTTGGCACAGTTCTGCTATTTTCATTCTTCCAATCCTAAAAATGCGCCTACACTTTGACCGTTCAATAGTCCAAGTTGCTGGCGCTGGGCCTCACTGTACTTCAGCTCACTGGCTGTGACACCTCTAAAGGCAGGGTGACAGGGGGGACAAACTCAGAGTTGGCCATTTCTCAAACCAGGTGCCCTAGTGCCCGTGGGAGGAACGTCGTCTGCCTTTGGCCAAACATACCACTGCGTTAATTTTCCCTTTAGCACAATCCAGAACCCGCATCTCCTTTTGATTCCACGTGGCCATTGCCCAGGCCCTCTATTCCCTCTGTCCTCCTCTTCCAATCATGTAAATTACCCTGCCACACTGAATTGGTACTTATTAAAGAGAGCAACGTAATGGACATTAGCACCAGCAGAAAACCACTCGGGGGGGTATCTGGGTCACCTCCATACATCATCAGAGTATGACTCTTTACATTACTATCATATCAGGTTACTAATGAAACAGAAATCCTTTCTGCCAATTCCTCTTCCCCCAGCCAGGGCCTTCCTGTTCCTCCCATATGTGACATGGGACCCATCGGTATTGCCGCGTGCCCTGGGCAGCGCCAGGCAGCAGTTGTAAATGAAACTGGTAGGCTTTCCTCCTCCCATGGTAGCAGGTCTTTTTGTCTTGAATAAAGGATCTCTTTACATGCTCTTCCCAGGACCCCCGGCAGTACTGTTCTTGACCCCTGACCATAGACCCGGACCCTGCAGGCCTTCCCCCACCCCCGCCCCCCAGCTCCAACTCAACGCACCATCCTGCTTACCCTTCAAGGCCTAGGGTGGGAGGGGAAAGCTGGATGGAAGGCTAGTCAAGAGGGTTACCCTTACCCTACTCCATTCTCCCTTCTCCTGTCGATCCTATCAGGGGTCCATAAAGCGAGGAGGACTCTGGCCCGGGAGAGGGGGGTAGGGGTTAGGCAAACAGGCCAGGGAGGCAGTTGGTTGAAGTTTAACCACAATATTCTTGGTCTCTATTGTTTTGAGTGAGGCCCAATATTTCCACAGCAGGATTATAGAATCTGATTAACCATGTTAGACAACAATGCCGAGCTGGGATGGGCTTCCCCTTCCAGCTGCCAATATGAAAAAGTAAATATAACACCCAGATTTCAGAAGGGACTCCAAGCAGCCCCCAAGCCCTCCTCCCCAGTTCTGGCCCCGCTTCTGTTTGGGACCCCAAAGTGAGGGGAGGACGAGCGTGGCATCGCATATGCTCCTTTAACTCCTGGCCCTCAGCCCAGCAGGACAGGTAATCCTGGCCAATCTTCCCAGGTGAGTCAATGGCTGTGTGCTCCCCACACCCTGGAGTCCTTCCAGTGCCTCTTCCGGGTTCCCCTGAGCTGGCCCAGACTCTCAGGAACCCATGAGAGTTTGGTGCTGAGAGGCTAGCCACATTCAAAGGGTCCAGGAGTGTAGAGGGCCCAGCAGAATGTGCTGGGCTCCCAGAGAGAGAGACTGAGCACGGATAGCACTTAACAGCCTTTGCTGGAAGGCTTTGGTGCCATGCCATGACTTCCTGGAAGCCAGGGTAAAGAAATGAGACCCCAGAGTTGAGGAACCACCATAAGGCAGCACCTCAGGAGACGGAAAAGTATTCCTCCGAGGGTCTGGGACAAAAGACAGAGGACAGCTGGGCTTGCAGCTCAAGGAACGGGGGATCCCCTAGGTCCCTCTTCGCCACCGATGAGCACGCACACAAGCTAATTCAGACTCTCCCTGTCTGGATGTTTCCCCTCAGGATGGGGTCTTCTGATGCCCTGTCCGGCAGTGGGGGTGCGGGGAGGAATAGAGCAGTAAGGAGCAACAAGATTAACTCACAGCTTCCAGAGGTCGTGGCAGTTTGGGAAATCTCTCCCTCCAAAGTGGGACTCCCTTCCCTTCCATCGTTCCTCTCCGTAACTGAGTGCCCAGCATAATCCAGTGCAAGTCAGTGAGCCCACGTATTTACTGATGTCGGGAACAGGGTCTAGGAACCCAGAGCCAAGGCTCGGGCTCTGAGGCAGGGGTCTTCCTGTAGTAGGTCACTACTCCTTTTGAGCAGTTTCTTCTTTGGGAAAACTAGAATATAGAAAATACTTCAGGGCAGAGCTTAGGAAAGCACACATCCTGGGGTGCCTGGCCGGCTCAGTGGGTAGAGCATGTAACTCCTGATCCTGGGGTTGCGAGTTCGAGCCCCATGTTGGGGGTAGAGATTACTTCAAAAAGAAAAGAAAAGCCTACATCCGATCTTATCAAAACCCAGTTAACATGAAGTTGCACCATTTGCTAGTATAATCCCACCATGGTGATATTTTCTGAGTTAGGGTCAAAAGCGGACTCTGTTCTCAAAGAGTATTTTATTTCTCGAGAGTATGAAAGGATGAAAACAGAAGGCACACAGGAAATAGGTGTATAACACAGATGACATTAATAGCTCAAATAAGCGAGGGGGCAGGCAGAACAGAGAAAGAGCTTATTACATCATGAGGACGGGTTATTAAGAGGATTTTAGGGTTCCCCTGTACTCTTGGGAGCAGATCTTCCTCGTTTTGTAAATAGGAGAACACGAGGGACAGCATAATGGTGGACAGAAGGAGAACAAGACCAAGCTGTGGCCTTTTCCATCCCCCCCACCCCACCGCACTGTCGCTATCCAGAGGTGGACCTGCTCATCTCCCAGCAGCCCAGTCGAGGAGCAGAGGTAAGAGCTGGGGGAGATGGGAGGTTTCAGTGAATAGGAAGGCAAGATGTGGGAATTCAAATGTACCACCAGATAAAATTAAGAAGCAGTAGGGCTGAGTATTTGGGAGTCTTGACCTTCTCTCCTTCCCCCGAAGTGCTCCGTGGAGGTGAAGTTCATCAGATCCGGGGAAGGGACAGATTCTTTCCTCATCCAGCGCATTGGAGCACTGATCTCTTTGCTTCCTTACACTCCAGAAATTCCAGGGTCAGCTCCTCTGGGTTCAGTGGGAAGATGGACACTAGAAGCTCCTTTTCCCCTTCTCAATAACTTCTAGCCTTTGGAAACACTCCTTGGTCTAGGAGACCGGCTGACCCGTGACAGAACAGAGAATGACCCTGGTGGGATTTTTTCCAGGCGGTGGCCGGGGCGCTGCCCTCAAGGCTGCTGGGAAGCCCTCAGTCAGGCCGGGCCGAAGGAGGTGCTGCCCAGCTGCCAGCTAAGGGACGAAGATTTCTCTTCCAGCAAAGAGCTTGCCGGTCCCAGCTGACTGTGGGGGCAGGGGCGCCCATCCGAGAGGCCAAATAGGCCTTGCAGCCTAGGTGGCGCTATTTCCCTATTTTTAGGTCAAGTTGCAAGAACTTCCTCGAGGTCCCTAGTCCTGCTCCTGGTTTGCTGGCTTGCTCCTGTAAACCACCTTATATTATTTTTTTTTCTAAAAATACTCCAAAGCAATTGAAAGAGTCCCTTCTCCCAACAGCCAGCCCTGGCCCCAGCCCCGGCCCCGGGGAGCGGGCGGGTAGGCGGGGAGGTGGGCCACTGCTTTATTAAACACAGGGAAAACTAATATTTACGGAATAAAATTTATGGAGCAGCCACGAGAATTCGACCCTTTTATGTGCATGTGGGGTGGGGGTTGGGCCAGGCTGGGGGCCTGGGGAGGGGCCCAAGCCAGGGGGCAGGGCTGGAGTACAGCCTGGCTAGGCCAATTTGTAGAGGCCGGGATTTCCCTGGAGTTGCCCCCAGGATTCTCAATCACCACCCCTAGCTCTGAGGGGCAAGGATACCCACCCAGGGCAGAGCCTCTGGGAGCACTGCTTCTCGAAGGATGTGTTTAGGCAAATCCCTACGGAGACAGCAAACTTTGGGGTGAAGGGGATAGTGCAGTGGCAAGGAGATCGCTTAGGTGTGCTCTTACTTAACCTTTTAAAAAAGTCACACATTCTTTCGAGAATGCGAAAAAGTTATGCTCTTAGCATTTTACTCACAATTTCAGGGAATTCACAAGCCCCTGGGCCTTCTCTGATTAAAAATGCATGATCTTGGGGGACCTGGGTGGCTCTGTTGGTTGAGCGTCTGACTCGATCTCAGGGCTGTGAGTTCAAGTTCCTCAGTGGGCTCCAATTTAATTTAAAAATTTTTAATTTAAATTAAAAATATTTTAAAAATGCATGCTCTTGACACGGTGGTCTTAACACAGAGGGATTATCCAAGGTGAAGAACCCTTATTTCCCCCCGACTCAGCTTGCTGGGAAAGTCTTCCCACTTTCCTTGTGGTCTCATACCTCATCGATACCGAAATCTGGCTTGTCGAAATTATGCCAGAAAGAAACCAAGGAACAGAGTGAGCCACACCTGAGGGCTTGTTTGTCCATAGTCCCCAGTTCACTTCGATGACAGTCTGGATGGTGGGGCGCGTCTTAGGGTGCTGTGGTCCAGAAGCCGTTATTGGTGGTGCCTGGGAACGAGCCCTGGGGGAGCCCGCAGACTCTCCTGGTCGGGTGAAAGCACGGGCTCCCTGGAGTCCTGAGAGCCCCCGGCTGTGAGGAGCCAGTGGCAACCAGGAGATCCTACTGAAAGGAGGCAGGGCCTTGGGAGAAGGAGGGTCACAGCGGAAGAGAGAAAGAAGGCCTAACACCCTTCCCGGAGAACAGAGAACGTTGGTCAGTGCATACGTGCGTTAAGAACTCAGCAGTCTCCGTTTAAATGCTGGCTGTTACTAATTAGCTGTGTGACCTTTGATAAGTCACTTAATCGCTTCCAGACTCTATTTCCAAGTGGGTGAACAGTATCTTCCCTCTCTGATGCCGTGAGGAGTCAACGTGAGGCGCTTATCAGGGCACCTGGTGTGCATTAACTGCTTAGTACCCGTTAGCTGCGTGTATCTGTGCTCTTCTCCTTATAATCATTATTATTTTATTATTGCTCGGGTTGTCTTCTTCCCCGTGACCTGACGTAAGGACAGAAACACCTGTCCCAGACAGAGAAGGCGTGGGGATGGGGAGGCATTTGACCATGATAAGTAAACACACTAGGTGAGGCCTCCGTGGGTCCTGCCCCGACACCTCCCTCCACCCGACAGCTCCCCATGAACATCTGAGCTTGACCTTCCTTCCTGTCTCTACGAAGTCGTGTTTCAGAGGGTCTAACCTAGTGAGGAGAACCTAGACGGAAAGCCCATGGGACTTTGCCAATCCTGGGCTGCTAAATCTTGCCCGATTTGTCCAAAGAGTTGACTTTCTCCCTAGGATGTTGCCTACCTCATAGAAACTTTGCCCTTCTTCCTGCTAAGGCACTGTTCATTCTCTAGGCCAGTTCTGTTGTCCCAGAGAACTCTGTGCCCATTCCTGCTCCCTGCCATCCTACCTTTTCAAGTTTTCCTAGTTGCCATGTTATTTGAAGTGGCATGAAGTCTCTCCCACTCCAGTGGGAAACTACCTCAGCCCTTGTGCTCGGACCTCTTTATAATTTCGATCCCAGACTATGGTTTAGTCTGTTGTCTATGCCTTGGAAACAGACAAAAAAAAAAACACCCCAAAACAAAAAAACACCCTATATGATGCTGGGCAAAGGACAGCGGCAGCGACCTGTGCTGTGTTGTGCCCACCACGGAGAGAATTCTCAAGATCAAAGGTCCCAAATGGAGGCTTAGCACAGGCCACAATGAGAGAAGCATGAGAAGAATCTGAAGGAGCAGATCGAGGGCCTGAACTTCATCTAGAGACAACAATGGGTGGGGCCCAGTAGAGCGAAAGAAGTTGGTTATATGTTCCACAGAATAAGCAATCTCGAAAGCAGGGGAGTGTGAGTGCTTTTTATTCCATGCTTAAGAGAGAAGTGGGTCTCTGAGGAGCACCTGGGGTTGGCTAGGGACTCTTGAGAAAAGTGGACAAGGCTTCCTGAGAGCATTGTGCCTTTTTGCTGACTTGGCCTCTGTGCCCAGAGTCTGTGGTAGGATCCTGGGTCTGGAGAACCTCCAACAAAAGAGAGGAAGGTCTGGGACTCTCGGAAGCTGGCTTCCACTCCGCTAGGGAAGGCCAGTGCCCAATGGGTGGAGCCAAGATTCTCTGGGTTAAGAGTACCCAGGCCTGTCCCTGTGAACTTCTGTTATCTCAGCCTTGCGGGCGGGGGGGGGGGGGGCTCTGACTAGATAACTCTGTGTCACAGATGTTGCTGCCATGGGAGCTCCTCTCAAGGTGACACGAGGAAGCTCTTCTCCTAGTCCGTCCTCAGCAGTCGAGGCAGTGATGGGCTAACTGAAGAGCCCCCTTAGCTTTTTCCTCTTGACCTTTGACAGCTGAGGTCTCTGCACAGGGCCTGAAGGACCCTAGAAAGAAAAGGAACCTGAGTTAACAGAGGTTTTGAACAGAGCCACCTAAGTCAGGAGAGGAATGTCCTTGCTCTCGTGGCTCTGGTGGGGGTGAGGGGCTGACACAGGTGTTCTGAAGGCTGTGTCAGGCAACAAATGTGATCTAAGACCCCATGCCCTTCGTACATCCCTTCTCCCCCCAGGGAACAACCTCCCAGACCATTGGAAGTGGGATAAGGAAGAAAAGGAGTCAAGGTCCTTCACTCAGTACAGGAATGGCAGAGAGGAAATATCAAGGGAAGATGTGAAAGACCATGACTTCCTTCCAGAAATCCTTCATCTGGCAGCTTGGTCACACATATCCTCCAGTATGGTTAAGGCAGCGTCTCAATGAGGTGACAAGTCCAAGGACATCTGGCTCAGGGGCTGCAGGTGTGTGACTCACTGTGGGCTCTTTCTTGGGCACTGGGAGGGATGGTGCCGAGGAGACCAGCTCTTCCGGCTCGTTCAGAAGTTGGTTTTCAGTCCCTTGTGGGGAGGTGCTGCTTGAGGGCTGAGGATCTCCTGAAATCAGAACGATCAAGGGGAGACAGTGGTAAGTGCCTTCTTCTTACCAGGGAGGCATTAGCATTGAGCAAGCATTCTCATCGAGGTCAGAGTTCAGGATTAATAATATAAACAGACAGAAGTAGCTACAAGTCCAACCTCCAGCTGACTCTCGGGAAACCCTGCTTCTACGCTGAAGATTCAGACCAGTTTCAGTGGAAGTTTCTGCAATGACAGAAATGTTCTCCATCTGCCCTGTCTGACCTGGTAGCTGCCGGCCACGTGGGGCTACTGAGCATTTCAAGTGTGGCTACAGCAAAGGAGGAGAGGAATTTTTCATTTTGTTTCATTTGTATTTAACTGAAATATTCACAAGGGGCGAGAGCTACCATATTGGATGGCAGAACTGTAACTCCAGGGAGACCAAGTACTTCTGGAGCTACTCACCGCTGCCCGGATGTTTCTGTCTCACTTGCATCTCTTGTCTGGTGACCGCCATATACAGACTCTGTAGGTTCATGACAAAGGGTCTTCCGTCACCTACACTGCATGCCTCTGGTAGTTTCTAGAGGGGAGAGGAGCTGCTGTCATTGGTTACACTATATTGCCAGAGAAAAGCAGTTTGATATCCCATTGGCAGAAGTGGCATCAACCATTAAAGAATTTATACAGGAAAGTTCGATCCAACATAGGACAACCACATCCATACCTCGTTGGGAACAGTATAAAGACCTCTTGTGAGGTCTTTTCTGAAAGGCAACTCCAAATGCACATCTTTAATTCCCCCAATACCTATTGTGTTTTCCCATGAATGCCCCTGGGGTATCTGCCCAAGAGTCTCTAGGCTCTTTCTTCCAAAAGGGATGACCTCTGAGAGGACTGTTTTAGGAAATCATCTTACTTAAATTGTCCCTGAGCTATAGAGATCACTGTTTTACTTACATTCCCTCCTAAAGTTCCACACTAGAAAGAGAATAAGGATGAAATGCAGGAAAGGGGAGAAAGAGCAAAATAAGAAAGACTGAGAGACAAGACTAAATTATGGAGCTGTGGTGTTTGGTCAGTGGGGATTGGGGGCGGGGGGGACTAAAGTGTGCAAAGATTTGGAGGCTTCCCGGCCCTTTGACGTAGCTTTACAGCAATCCACGAACCCACAAATGGGGGCGATCATTCCCCCAAGAGGGGAGAAAACTGGCTCTTGAGGGGTGAAAAAAATCTTACTCTTTTAAGGTATGAAATGCCTACATACAGTACACAAACAGAATTTTGCTCTACCTGTGGTATTAAAATTTCCTGAGGGGTAGCGATTAGGAAAAAGTGTCTTAGGTTCCTGAGCAAGATGAGGAGGGGGAGAAAGTTGAGAAATCCTGCTCTCATCACACCCTATGTACCTGTTTCCTTCGCTGTGAATGAACCGTGGATTTATATTCACAGGAAAATGCTTTGCCTAGTTCAAGTTTCACGCACTCGGCTTAACGGACTTGAAGTGATGGCTGGAGACGGAAGCAAGGGCAGTAAAAATGAGATGAAGGCGTCCGGTATCCAGGGGTCCCGAATCTGGCTGCGCTTTGCAATCTTGGAAAGGACCCAGAATGCCTTCACCTGTGCAGGCAGACCGTCCTGGTTCCCGGCCAAGCTAGCCAGCCTCGGAGGGAAGCCGTGCCAGTAGCTCACAGAGCGAACACCTGAGAACCCTGGGCGGACCCACAGCTCGAGTCAAGGGCACGTGCTCTGTGCTATAAAGGCATTCGTTTCTGAAAAGCCGCTGAGGGAGAGGGATGAAAGAGAGAAAGCAGGAGAAGCAGGCAAGCAGCTGCTGAACCACAGTCA